>JANSTQ010168308.1:0-10295 GCA_026167885.1 Bergia puertoricense
TTTGCACAGAATTACAAAGTAATTGCACTGCTCTTAGCCAATCAGAATCAAGTAATTTTTTCATGTATATGATTAGTACTTAAACTAAAATCTTAAACTGAAATTGAAACGGACGTAACTTATTTTTCTTGGCGAGGTGTTTAAAAAGGTCTTTAGCTATCCTTTCACTGCCAATGGCAATGCCTATTTCCTTCAAGTGACAAACGTGAGTGAAAAAGACAAAATCATTAGAAAAAATAAAACACAAGGTGAAATTCAAATGTTATAATAAGCCATAAAATTTTACCAACAAGAAAAGTGAAAGCAGAAAAACGGTTACTGATGAAACACATGTGTTATGCGTTTAAACTCTAATAATTTAAATGTGGCCCATTGAACATTTATCTTGGCGGATATTTACCATGGTCTAATGCCGTTGCCGTGTCGCTTGTGTGAATTTTGGTGCGGTGCGGTTTAGCACGATTTAAGTGGAGGTGACTATTGATAAGCGGCTCGGTGAATGTCTATCATTGGACGTCGCACTGAGTGAGAAAATACCATTTAAACCAGTGCTGAAAATCTGTAAGGTTTTGTTTTTCAGAGCTAACAAAACAATAAATGTATCGGCTTGATAACTTTTGCTGAATAATTTTCCTTTGCTTTGCAAGCTGTATTGCTAAAGGTTAAACAAACTCTTGCCGTTGTTTGCTTTCGTTGATGCTTTAGTTTCAGCATTTAAAACAGCCGCGAGGCGCCTTTTTGTCTTTTATCGCACATGAATGGTCGGATGTGATTGGTACTGGAACAAACACCATAATAATAATAATAATAATAATAATAATGATTGTTATTAATATTATTAATAATAATAATAATACAAATAATAATAACCAATCATAGGGCGCAAAATATGGCTTTTGCTGGTTTGGTATATAGTCCATCGAAATCTTGTACGACAAGACAGCCTGGCGGCGTTTTGTTAAACAGTGTCGCTTGTGCTCACGACGTATGGGAGCACGCCATGCACGTAGACACGCTCGTGCAAGTGCCAAAACACCTTGGAAGAACAATGAATTCGTCTGAAAAGACGTCCACACTTATCACCTCGAATCAGATACGCACGCGCGGGCTTCTTGCTAGTTAGTTGTTCCTTCGTTTGTCTGTTCAGTATTTTATTTTGATTAAGAAAGTTACACAGTGAAAATTTAGCTGGACTGTTTCGAAGAAATACACCAATTAAATTATCTGAAATCTCTACATCTATTTAAATATGTATAGTTTAGTATGGAATAACACGGTATCATTTACGTCACGCTTTGTTTGGCTATCATGTCCTTAAATTGTACGCCCATAGAAACTGCGACCTCGAAATATTATTCTTAACTACAACATAGCCAAGTTTATCCAAGACTTTGCACACTATTTAAACACACAGGATTAGATAAACAAAAGAAACATTCTTAAAGTATGTCACGAACCGAACGCGAATGAATATTAGGTTAATCCATCTCAAGTGTTTGTAACAGTGAACAAGGGCATGGAAAAGGATTTTGTTTGTTTTCATACAACCACGCAAATTATATTTATTTAGCTACTTGTTTTAACATGGATGATATCAAAACTGATATCGCATTAAGTAAAACTTACATCGTAGATACTTTATTTTAACTTAATTAGGTTGATCTATTTTAATTTCAGATGGCTATGTCGATCGTGTGCTGCTAGACAATGGATTTGAATCCACTGAGGGACTCAAGGCTCCACAGACACGTTATTCCTGAAAAATAAATTGCGGAACAAGGAACAAAGAGCAGATGGTATTTTCCAATGATATTGATAATGAGGGTTAGAATAGTAAATTAGTGTAGAAAGATTGGACCGTGGTAACAACCATATTAGTTGATTAGATTTAGGAAGGGATGTGAAACATCAAGAGTAGGAGATTGAACCGTATTAGAGCTGAGACAGAAGCACAAAATGAACAACTCTTTCTTACCATCTCTTCCTTCCGCGCAGAACAAACCAGACAAGTCTTGATTAATTAGAGGCATTGATGTAGGCTTAGTGACGATAAGATTGATCAGTTATGTAAACTCTAACTGGCGTCTTACCTAATGCACCCAGTGGTTGGAGGCATTGATGTAGGCTTAGTGACGCTAAGATTGATCAGTTATGTAAACTCTAACTGGCGTCTTACCTAATGCACCCAGTGGTTGGAGGCATTGATGTAGGCTTAGTGACGCTAAGATTGATCAGTTATGTAAACTCTAACTGGCGTTTTACCTAATGCACCCAGTGGTTGGAGTTTCTTACTTTGCTTAGTCTCAGTATTAGCTTTCAAATTTATGGCCCATCGGCTAATTTTCATAACAATATCGGTCATCCTTGTTATATTTGATACGTTCTGAAACTTTTGCTTTGCCAAAAAAATAGATGATAATTTTTAAAATCCAGGTCGAACTTATCACTGTGCAAAATTTCGAAACGGCACGCGACACCCCACCCTATCCCGTGAGATAGGATGAAAGCCTCTCCAAAAAAGGCTTAGTTCCTTCAAATAGATAACAAACAATCATAACCTTTTTGATGATTGATGCTGATGTCTAGATTTTAAAGATATTCACTGATGCATGTCCGTTTTATGTTAGTGTATAGAATTTCAACCCATACGTTATTGTTATTATATAACTGTCGACATCTTAGCCCTCGGACGACCGAGGTATTTTTCATAACAAATTCATCCAGAAGTGGGGGAGGTCAATTGGATCCCCCTCCATCCCCTCCTCCAATTGAATGTCCTTATGGTTACACATAAAGGACTGAGCTTTGGCATTTTAGCAGCTTTGGGTTATACCTTTCATAAAAATATCAAGTTTTAATTAATAGCTATTATGCTACAGTCGTTTCACAACAGAATCCGCTACTTCGATTTTGGAAAAATTGTTTTTGTGCAAAATTGCAGCAATTTTCTTGAACTAAGTAAAAATCTTGTACTGACAGTCTCAAACAAAGAAAATAATCAAGAAATAATGAAAAGAACAAATTTTATAAATAAAACATCCGTTTTTTTCAAATCTTAATGAACATAATTAATTTTGATTAAATTATAACTGGTGAAATCATCGAATTAATATCAAAGATGTCTTGATAATCAGACTACAGGTACTGCAAGTTTCATTTTTGACTGTTTTAAACCTTCGAGTTTTAGGTTGTAAAAACTTAGGGGGCTCAATTCGCCCGCCCCCCCCCCCCCCCTCGGTCGCTCGAGGGATAAATAATTGATTATAGTATGTTTTAAATCAGATATAACGTTTATAATACTTATCACAACACAGGTAGCCCAAGTTTTGGATGCCAATAAAGTGCGAATAACTCTGACTTTGCGTCATTTAGATTTTGTGTTAACAACTGGGACGTTGATTTGGCCGCGATTTAAGATGCTGCGAGAAAAATTTAAATGGAGAGAGGACGCTTTTAAAAGATTTTTGCACGTAGCATCTCAAATAGCGGCCAAATCGACTCCAGACGCCACAGAAACAAGCGTGACATGGACCACAGTATGCAAAGGTAACAACATCCTGCTTGTTAACCAAAAACCCACACGGCGCCCCAAAGTCAGAGTTATTTGTACTTTATTCGCATTCAAAACTTGAGCTACCTGTATGCAAAATTGTTGTATTCGACTTCAGCATATTTTGTAATTTGATTGGTTTCTATAATAAGCAGATTGTTTTTTTAGTATTGAAGATTTATAGTTTTAGACATGTTTATCAGGTAGCACGGTATTTACTGATTGTGACACCTGAATAAATAAAGCTTCCATCTATAAGAAAAGCAATGAAAATCTGATGTTCCCTTATTTGCTCTTAAAATGTGAAATTTCCGAGACTGGAGTTAAAAAATGCAAGAAATAAATACAGGTCGGAGAACGGAAATAGTTGAGTGAAGCTTAGCAAGCGATATTTTGTAACTTTACGCATTCTTGACTGCTATTAATTTGATATTTTGGATTCTGATATTTCATTTCGAATTTCGCGCTCGTGGAGAATCGGAAGTTTTCACTACATTATGGCTGTGTCAACTACAGGACCACTTGCATAATACGCCTCAGTGGCTATGAACAAAAACTTCGAGTTGAGGCCAGAAAGGCCAAAATACAGCAAATATATGAGAACTCGATTTGAAGTAATTGTTTATGCCAACTGGGGCATATTATGAAAGAAGTCAATGGGGTTAACTAATTACTGAGAATTGCCTCAAATTTTAGCTGATTACTGAGATTCGAGAAGATTTTTAGCTGATTACTGAGAATGAACATTTTACTGCTAACTGAGAACTTGGTTTTAGTTAGAACCTTCTTTAAAAAAATAGCTATATATAGAACGAACTAATTTGTAAACTACAACTATCACCACTTTTGAAACTTTTCGGGGCCTTATCTGGTCCACTTCAAGCTTTTTATTGAACCCTTAAAGCCATGCACTATGCATTTATCACGTGCAAGGATACGCAACAAGGTAAATTGGGGCACGTGGTCATGTCAAGGCGCGCGCTTGTCAAACTCGGCACACACTGCAAGGCAGAGTTATGGCGTCTGGAGTCGCCAATTTACCTCGAAGGCGAAGAAAACGCAATTGAAAGGCACCGGAGCAGCGTGCCGATTGATTCTGCTAAACAGACAGATGTTCAAACTTTAAAAAAAGCGTCTAATAAACCGTTTCTCGGAATTCAGGAGCAGAGAGAAAAATTTGGTCTCGGCTCCACTACCGTTTTCAGGGGTTTTGTTTAATTCCAGCAAAGACAAAAAACGTCGCCATTGTCACAAATGGTTAATGGCAGTCCATCATACCGAAAAAGATGGCGGCTGTACATTTGACCACAATGCCTTGCGAACCTAACGCAGTGAAAAGTTGCACATGGAAGGCCACTGTTTTAAGAAACTTGTCCATGCGCTAACAACATATTTTGTATAGTAGGTTTGAAGTTTTTAGATCCTTTCTGTACGTTTTTATGAGCATTTTAAGGTTTTCCGCGCGCTAGGAGTTATGGGTAAATTTACCAGTCGCCGTCGTCACTTCTTTGTGAAACGCGATCCAGTTCTCTCATTTTCAAAACGCAAAATTCGATCAATGAGCGAACTACATCTTATTAATATACAGCTGCAATTCACCACAGGAGTAATTTGTACACTGACAACAGCAGCAATAACTTTTTATTTACCCTTACAGCTTAGGGAGCGGTCAGTATATATTGGAATGGGTAGAAGGAGGGTTGGCAAATGTGGGGGAGGGTCACAATTTTTCGGGCACCCTTTTAGGGGAGGGCTGCAAATTTCTGGGCATAAATTTTGGGGAGGGTCACAATTTGGTTTACTTATACATTTTCATGCGATTTTAGTAGCATTTCCGACGATTTCAAATGTCCCCGAATCTTCCTAGAAAGCAGCCGTTGCATCCTTTCCTCTGTGAAACATTCATTTCACCTTCCCTAACTCAATCCCTCGATAATTCTTGATTTTGTTTTCAATGTCTTCGAGAGCGTTGCTAGTTTTAACAGTTTTCTCAGGTTTAATTGAATGGTGGTTGTGTCAGGGAGCCTGGTAACGTGTCCATCTTGCAAAAGAAAAACCCCTGTAAATTGATTCTGATCGTTACTGAAAATGAGTTGCTCCAACTTCACTCTCTCGTGGTTTAGTTCCAAATGGATGTCATACACTCGACAAAGTTGCACGTGCAAATTTTACCCAAAAACAATTGCGTTATCACTGTAAATACTTCTGAATTACCAGTTTAGTAGAAAGCAATTAGGATACTATCATGCAATCCAACTGGCTAATGTACTCACTATATATATTGATACACTTCACTGCAGATGGTGAGTCGCATAAAAATGCGTTTTGCGAGAAATTTTCATTTTATACTTTGTAGAAGAAATGAAGCCAACAGATAATTGCATGAAATCGAAGTTAGTATGCTCGTTGATTTCGGATTAAAGAATTACTAGACTGCTTGCTCTCGTTTTCTTTGAGTCAAATAGTCAACTCAGAGCTATGTACCTGTGGGTGGTTGACTATTGACTTTAATGAAAAACTCAAACTTGTAGCTATATAGTCCAATCGTTGATTAGAAATGGGGGCTTTCTGTGCAAGATCAGTTCAACTGAAACGCTTGAACTCAGCATTGTTGCTCTCATCGTTGTGCTGAATAAAAATGGCATATAAAGAGTGAAAATAACTGAAGGTATGATATAAATTACAGCGTCCAAAAGTGTCGGTAACATGTTTTGGTTTTTCTGAGAATTTCAACTTGAGTAGCATTTCCTTTCCACCTCAAGAACCAAGTTGCATCCTCTTCCTGATCACCATTTCAAGAATATAATCATATCTTAATATGAATATCGGGCATATTGAGCAAGCAGATGCGAGACGTATGTCCAGTGGGTACACACCATGTTCAAGAACCCAAAAATTGATTCATGTGATTCCCTATAGTTCAGTGGGTAAAGAATCTGACCGAAAATCAGACGTTCATGGGTTCGATTCCCGTCAGTAATTCAGATTTTTTTTCTGAGAATTTCAACTTGAGTAGCGTTTCCTTTCCATGTTTTGGTATATTGCGAACATTCTGTATTTAGAGGAGGGTCCTGTTTTTTGGCAGACGTTTCGGGGAGGCTCATAAGTTTTGAGCATAATTCGATGTGCGAGGGTCACAATTTTATGGTCGCTCCTTTTTGGAAGTTCGCCGACCCTCCCCCAAATGACTACTCCCTTCAGTGAACTATAACTTAAGATAGTAGAATGGAAACATATGCGGAAGGTATTAGAAGTCCCTATAACAACCATTATCAGGCATAAATAGGAATAACCACCAAGCGTTAAAGGAATATGATTATATTCTTTTAATACAAAACTTTACCAGAATAGCATTGTCAACAGTTATTTATCACTGTAATCACTAGTGGGTTGTCTTTTGCAAATCATCACCTGACCAGCCTTAATTGGAAGATCTTCGACTAACTGAGCAATCTTGCCAAATCTTAAGATGAACGGATAAGGCATATTGAAAAATATGGGGGAGAGGGTTCCCTTGCCTGTATGTGTTTGGCCAAAAGGCTTTCCAGTTTAAGGGTTAATTTAATTAAGTAACAATCACCTAAAGACTTGCCTAGCAATGCCTCTGAGTAACTATATAAAGGTAGATACTGGAAACAGCCTTTAAACTCACTGATATATTCACAATCTAAAATTCAACAGTTCCAAAATGTAAAAGGAAAGCTTAAGCTGGTATTCAGCAAAAGGCTGAGAGCGTTAAGCCTAAACCCACAAATAGATAATGTTAAAAATATGAAACGTCGTTGACCTATTTTCTATTAGGTGGATGTTGGATCATATTGTTTCCCCAACAACGGGGGCTACCCAAACTTGTGGGAGGGAGGAGGGAGGGGGTGGGGTATTCAGAACCCCCTCCCCCCATGAATTATGTACATGGTTACACATAAAATCTGGCAGTTTGGCATGTAAGCGGCTTTGAGCTGCCTATTTATGTTTCCTAACAACAATTAAGTTTTAATTAAAAACCTTCGCCGTGGCAACAGTTGATAAACAACGTGTCGAAAAACTTGGCAGCTACGTTCTTAAAATGAATCCTTCAAAATGGTTGTCTCGTGCATACCAGGAACGAACGGTTCCAAACGAGTCTTAAGTAACTATCATTGTCATTGTTGGGAAGCTCTCGTAATAATGGAACAAATCGTCAGTGCGGTGTAAGTCACGAGGGAATTGAGCGGCTGTAGCGTTGTTGAGCTGACAGAGTAGAGCTGAAAATTCGTAATTGAAAGACACACATCCGGGAACCAGCAGACAATATGTGAAGCACGACATGACGTCCTTGACCGAATCTTCACTGTGTGTCACGTGATAACGCAGCATCTTGTTCTGTGCTACGAAGGCAAACAGTCTTGTCTCATTTGGACCGTTATCTGGAAGATAAAACAACGATTTAGAGACAGAAAATATATAAAGAGAGAGTGAAAATGCAACAGAAACTTAACTATGTAACTTTTTATCAATTTAACTTAACTTAATTTAAATACAAATCAAAACTCATTTAGTTTTATACATTTAAAACTGATTAAAAAACAGGCTATAGCTGTGGTCAATTACGAAAGATGAATGTGGAACTTATGGTTTCAGTCAATAACTGTCGCTTTTTTGACAAAAATTGACTCATAGTTGTTTTTATGCTATCTGCAACGATTATTTGTCTTTCTTGATTTCCTCAAAAACCACGATTTTTTCCACGTACGGTTTTAAAAGTGTACGTTCAGTACATGGGCAAATATAGACTCGATAGGGGAAAATGTTTTTACTTTTAGCTTATCTTACACCTACGATCCGAGCTTACCATATTATGTTTAACTTCATAACACACCAATGTAGCACAATACCTGTATCTTGCTTATCATCCACCGTACAATATCTCCCATAATATTGTATAGGCTTCAATTTGTAGCTATAAAATCCAGGACATTTCCTAACAAGAATCTCTGTAGATACATAGCACTTGTTCCCGTCCAGGTGAAAACATACTGTCCGCTGAACAATACCATCTTTAATCGCAGGTATTTCACCTTTCATCCATCCGGGACCATCCGTACCACAGCTGTCTTCAGGAACCCAATCACGTGGTATCTGGATGAGTTACAGTTGCCGGCATTAAACGCTTGGTTCATGATAAGTAAGCATACACATACACATACATACATACATACACATACACGTACACGTACACACACATACACATAAACATACAAATACACATACACATACTCATACAAAAATGTATACAGTTTGTCAGGCATATATTCGATCGCAAACATTTTCTTCATTAATTATATCCTACCTGTCTTAGTACTCCATTAGGATCTTCAAACCTATACCACTTGTTGAAGTCAAGGTTTTCGTCTCTTAGCTTTGATGATATCGAGTTCGTACGCCTCGTGACGTCAGACAGTGTTATGACATTGGTACACGATGTGTGCTCAGCTGAAACATCGACGATAAAGAAATCATTTACTTTTGGTTGAATTGTAAACATTTGATATTTAACACCTACGACCGATTTTATGACTTGATATTTTTCATTAAAACTGTGCTATTCTCAAAATGTACTACCACCAGTAACATGGTAAAATATCTCAAGGATATACTGTAAGTAGTATAGTAGGGATGGAATTAGCCTGTTTTTTTTGCAGAGGAATCTCATTAACGTGCGGGGGAATAAATTATCTTAGGATGACGTCATAGCTCACTGAAAATCATCCCAACGGTCGTGTCAAATCGCTAAACGAGCGTTATTTATTGGACTCGGTTTTCATAAGATCTAGTAGGCCAAAGCGGTTATGACCGGTTTCAGTAATTTGTCGACAAACCCGCAATGTTGCACTAAAATGGTTTTCTTTTCCTTGTAAGGAACATGACCAGCAGCCAACTGGATCAGATGCTGCTCATGTTTCCCATGTTGTCCTGTTCCATAGGATTAAGAGGAAATTTACCCTTGAAAACCTGATATATTGATTCACAGCGAGCGTGTACTTGATCAGGTGCGGCAATTTCGAGTACCAGTTGCTGCTGGTGGGGTAAACACGTAAATAAAAACTTGAGAAAGTTTTCGTTTCGTCTTAACGTGCGAGACATGTTTCTCTTTTGAAGAATAGCGAAGGAATGAGAGAAAGTAAAGGACACCGACCTTTTTTATGAATTTAAAACACGTGGTGGTGGTGGTGGAGTGTGTGTGTGGTGTGTATGAGTGTGTGTGTGGTGGTGGTGGTGGTGTGTGGTGGTGGTGGTGGTGTGTGGTGGTGGTGGTGTGTGTGTGTGTGTGTGTGTGGTGTGTGTGTGGTGGCGGTGTGTGGTGGTGGTGTGTGTGTTTGTGTGTGTGGTGGTGTTGGTAGTGTGTGTGGTGGTGTGCGTGTGTGTTTGTGTGTGTGGTGGTTGTGGTAGTGTATGTGTGTGTGTGTGTGTGTGTGTGTGGTGGTGGTGTGTGTGTGGTGTGTGTGTGTGTGTGTGTGGTGGTGTGTGTGTGTGTGTGTGTGGTGGTGGTGGTGGTGTGTGTGTGTGTGGTGGTGTGTGTGTGTGTGTGGTGGTGGTGATGTGTGTATGTGTGTGGTGGTGGTGGTGGTGGTCTGTGTGTGTGGTGGTGGTGGTGGTGTGTGTGTGTGTGGTGGTGGTGTGTGTGTGTGTGTGGTGGTGGTGGTGGTGGTGTGTGTGTGTGTGTGGTGTGTGTGTGTGTGTGCGTGGTAGTAATGGTGTGTGTGGT
>JANSTQ010168319.1:0-18312 GCA_026167885.1 Bergia puertoricense
TCTAGCCCCATCCCCCACTCACCCACCCCCATCCCTCCACACACCGCCAACCAAGGTATCAAACTTTCCGTTCGTAATGTCACATTGCTGCCCACACAAATGTCGCAGTGAACATTTTTGACAGCAATGTAACACTGTTACAGCCAAGACAGTGGGTGACAACATAATACAACATAATACAAAATAAATTAAAAGTTAAAACAACCCGTAAAAATAAAAAGCATTTTTTAACCATTTGAGAACTCAAGTGTATTTCCACAGAAAGTGAAAAATTATCTCACTCGATCTCGGAGTTCACATACAAAATCTTATAAAGTCGCGCAACCTGACCCCCGAAATACAAACTGTAAGCTTGGCCTGCTGTGAAAACACAAAATTGCTCAAAATCCCACCCAGACAAGCCCAGTTACAGCCACCGTTGTCAATTTCCATCCTCGGGGTATGCCCGAGGATGATGAGGTTTGGAATTGATCATACATAATTCAACGTCTCCCCCACCACGATTAGGGTGTCATACAGACAAGATGATATTACATGGGAGTGCAAAGCTATTGATTTTTATTGTCAAGTGGTATTGTTTACCCCGGTTGTTAATATATTGCAGAGCGTTTACGGTATGTGTTTCTACGTAGTAATAGAACTACCATAATGCTTTCAGGTAGAGTTTAATTAAAGTTTGTGAAACAAAACTTCATATCTTCAAGCCACTGTGTATGTCTAATTTAAGTATACGAACAAAAACAGAAATCTTTGGAAAAGAGTTTTCAGATTTCCAGAAAATCTTCGGTTATCGATACCCGCCACTTAAGTCCCCGGATGTAATTTCACATGCCATTGTATGATGTATGAAAAGAGAAAGCTCAATATTTTGGCTTACTCCCAAGCACTGAGTTCACTTTATAAATACAGGAAAGTTAAGATGATTACATTTTACCAATTGGTAGTTCATCGGATATCATTACACATGTGTTTTTGCGCCTACTAAAGGAACGAAGTATTTCTGTATCTATAATTAAATTATATCAGTTCATCAATGATTTAAAGTGATTCCAGAATTAGAGCCACACCATTTAGATTTCTTTCTTTGTGTTTTCCTCAGTAAAGGGCATATCTGTTCTTATCGATGAGACTGTTTTAACGAATGCTGCAAAGTTTCTGAGCATGCCCTTGATAAAGGAAGTCACTGGCTCGCTGTGTGTTTAGTGCTAAACTAAACGTGTAGTTAACTGAAATTAAAAACATTTCGATATTGTTGCCATAGACGTGTAAAATAAGCTAAGATGAATACAGATGTCTCTGTGGGAAATTAATTGTGTGGCTGAACTCTTAAAATGTTCTTCTTACCGTTGTTGACGCGAATGTTTTTAATTAGAGAACATTCTGTTTACAAATGCAGGTTGCCGTTGTACTGAATCCCTCTGAAATACGTTCTCAAAAATACTTCCAAGGAGCCAACAGATTTCTTCAAAACCCATTTTCTGACGTTTATTTTTCAATAACATTCAGTAAAAGTTTTTACTCCAGTATATCTCAGCTGTAAGCAATCAGGCATCGTTTTCAATTCCTCGGCCGATTTACCGCTCTTTATAATCATCGAAGGAAGATTGCTAAATTTAGATTCGTTATCAGTAGAAGACATCTAGCCCAAAGGCAAAGACTTTTTAAGAAGTGGTTAGAAAAACAATAATTAGATGAACAATATCTGATAATTTCATTCCTTCCTTCAGGGTTTTGGATTATCTTTCTTGTTGTACGAAATTAGAATCATAACCGGTTCGAAACCCAAACTGATTCAAGGAACTTGCCAAGGGGACTACTTTCTGGAAACAAACTGACAACATTATGGTTTAGGTGTTAAAAATGCTAGGAAGTTTGCATGTTAAATAAAAGAAAAAGCCTGCACTGTCATTCCACGGGATTTTAGATTACAAAACCTGAAGTAATGTGTTCTGTCAGCCATTAATAATTAACAACCAGCCGCATTCTGTTGACAGAATTAATTTGAATCCTGTGAGCGCGGTCACCTGTTCTACCCATGTTCAAGGAGACCAGAGAAGCTTAAGTCGACAACAAGAATATTGCTGGTTGAGGAATGATTTTAAGGACAATATTTCTTTGCCTGGTTTTGGAGAATCTCTTCCGAGGTAAGGTTTACAGTTTGTTCTTATGTGTTTGATTTCTTGGCACAACACATTGGGCAGGATAATTGTTTCTGATGTCCGACACTCGACGCAACTTCGCAATATTTTCTTTCATTTACAACTGTATGCCAATTATTCATTCACATACTCAAAAGTTTTAATACGAAATGCAAGATCTCATAAAGTTTAGAAATTCAGCTTGTAGGTTTTATAAAATCAGTGGATTTTCCTTAAAGTCTCTTTCATTCATTTTGAATCTGCCTAATTCGTTTTTATAATACGTTTAATCTTGTCACATATCTCCCAAATTCCTGTGAATAAACACGACAAACTAACGAGTTAAAACTCAACTTAGTACCGAAACAAGGCATTGCTTTTTCAAAACAATTAGTGTCTGTAACTTGTTACCCTTTTCATTCTTTGCATTTTATCTTTTCCTTAATAATTCGTCAACCGAGTTTTAAGAAACGCCACAGGAAATCACTACTTCGTTCCTAGTCAAAATAATATCCAACTCTGTTATCCCAAAGGAAACTATTTATACAAAAGCTACCAAAAACCTTTACATATTTAACTTCAGTTGCAACGACGCCATGTTGCATTTTTTCCGGAAGTAAACGGCTATATATTTATTCTAAGTTTATTGTTCAAAATTTATTTACTTGGTCAACGTGGTGTGTCAAGACAGTCCGCACACTAACGAGTTTCTATCTTCTCAGACTACCGACAAAACGAACGTTTTACTGTAGTTAAGACAGCAGTTTTCATTTGAATTGCGAAACAAACTTAACTATCACATAGGAAGCATTCATCGAAGTATTTGAATTGTGTTAAATAAAATACCATCTCTTGTAATCAAGAAACGCATGTGGCGAAATTCGTGAGGTAACTACTACAATAATTAGCTATATAGATGACTCACTTTCAGCCAGAAATATTGAAATCTTAGCCTCGAGAAGCCAGAACTATTTTGTCATACTCGAATCTAATCACAGCAAGAATCTGTGGTTCTGGTTTATGCTGTAAACTGTTCACAGTTATACATTTTGATACTGCTTGGAAAATATTTTTGATCTTGTGGTTTTAAACAAATTATACCGTTATTTACTTCAACGCGGCCAAGTTCAGCAACAGCAAACATCTAGTCAGTAAATACCTTTCACTAGCTGGTAATTTTTCACTCTGGAGTTAGAAAAAACTGTATTGTTGCTTTGGAGTGCACAGTTGGGAAACATAACATAAGCTTACTTTATATAGGCCAAATAAGACTCGACTTGCTTTATGTTTTGGTACCAAGAATTATCTTTTCCCCGCAACTGTTTCTCTAGTACATGTAATTCGAAAACGAAATGTTACAAGCAATGCAACGTTGTATGTTCATGGTTCGCATCAACTAAGAGCTATGACAAACGCAAATATTCTATTACGTATTAATGTTGCCCCTTACGTTGTGATGAATGAAAAATCTTGTCGATAACCTATTCACAAAACCTGTTCTTAATGAAAAAGTTCTCTTTGGTTTACTTTACATGTGGCTAACAGTTTGGGCCCCCTCCTAAATGTTAGGCCGGGGCATGCATTTTTCCCCAGACAGCGTAAAAGTTATCCAGGTCAATGTAACGACAAGCATTCTCAGTCACTAACAAATTATTTGCGGTTTTTGAGATCAAAATAAACAAAACGATTAGATACTGTAATCATTTGATTCACAGAATGAGCTATTCTAATCTTCAGAATGAAGGCTCTGCATATTAAGCGAAGTTTCAAAACCAAGGCATACCGTACTAAACATAAAGTATTTCAAAGTAAGAAAAATATGCAGCTCTAAAACTGTATCTCATTGAACAGTAAGTTTTGTTTTCTATATCCCCCTTTGAACGAAAGCTATGTTGTAAAAATGGGGAGCGCAACAACATCTTTCTAAAACCAATAGTTATTTTAAAGAGTTTGTGATTAAAATGTTATTTGAGCGGATGGTTTATTTCTCACAGTTTGTTCTAAAACAGCTGTAGCGAATTGATTAATTGGAATTGACAGTGTTTGTTAACGCAAAAGAGTTTGCAGATCATCCATTTCCTGTGAGCATACACTACTATTAAAAGTTGAAAATAAATGGATTCGTGTTTGTGTATTCACCGAAAAAGAAGCTCGCTTTTAATACCAACGTTTTGCCATGTCATGCGAAGCATAACTTTGCTAACAGTTTTACTTAACTAAAACAGATATTTGGTTTATCGCCTACTCACTGTTTGTGTTAAGTGCACCTTAAATTACGATCTAAAAGCATTTTTTTAAAAAAAGGAACTGCATCTCGATTCATTGTCAATGAGAATTGTTACATTACTTACTAAAACTAAAAATGATTCTCTGATGCAAGACTTCTTAAGTTTCGTTTAGTATGATATCTGATGTTCCGTGACTAGATAAGTCTAAATATTGACAGAAAAGATTAGATACAGAATTAGGTATCTCCACTGTGTAATCAGTGCACATAAACTATTACAAGTTAAAAGATTATTTACATTGCAAATAGACAACTACTACACCTACTGATTTCTTTACTGAGAAAATACTTATCCCTCTGGATTGCTCGGGGCTACTGAACAAAGCAGCTGGCTTATTACTTAAATGATATCTGACCAGATATTAGTCATATTACCAATGCAGAAGATTTAAACACACATGAGAAAATAAATCCGTTCTGAAATATTCATTTTTTTTATAATTTATGAATTTACCGAAAGATTTTGTCGCATAAAAGCAAGGGCGTGCACACGGTATTTTACTGAAACACAAATCAGAAGCTATAATTATGTGCTCTACAAAGAAAACACCTTTCAACGCTTTAGTAAATGTTTTTAAAATCTTCACATTCAGAAAAAATCCAGATGGCTAAAAAATGATATAAATAAAAACTAATTTATAAGGCTGCTAAAGTTTTTCATGATTTTGAAAAGAAATGTTAGAATATACTACGGAAAATCCGTGTGACTGTGCACTCCATTAAACTTAACCAGTAGATTGGACAGGTTTATCAGCAATTTAGGGATGGACCCAGAAAGCTTCCTCAACCCCCTTCCTCTTTCCAAAATTTCTTGTTCTTCCCCTGGTTATTATGCAAATGTGTTTTTAAATATAGGAGCCTTAGTACATTAAATTCACTGGCTTTCGGTACCATCCATGCTGCTTAACTTGCCTATTTCAACCTTTGCCACTTTTATAAAATAACGAAAGGAAAAGGACGTCGACCTCTTCGGCAGCCACAGGAATAGACACAAGCATTACGGTTCCATATATTTTACTCAATGGTCGACGCACGATAACTATCATATGTGGAATTTTTTCTTCCAATGTGTGTACTTCTGTCTCTGTCTATTTGTTCATAGTCATCTGCCCCATCTGTCCACCTATCAACATTTTTGTTCGTCTATCCGTCTGTCTGTCTGTCTGTCTGTCTGCCTGCTTGCCTGTCTGCCTGTCTGTTTGTCTGTCTGTCTGTCTGTCTGCCTGCCTTTATTAGTCTTTTCTTTTCTATCTACCAATGTCGCAACAACATTTTCACTACACTGTTAAGCTAGTGAATTAACTAAGAGAAAAGGGAAAATGATAAAAATAATGATCGACAGAACTTCCATGTACTACGAGGAAGCTTACTCGCTTCATGTAAGGCGTATTTATGTCGTAGTAAATTCCTTGTAATCAAAACAGAAGCAACTCTTGAAAAATACACCATTGACCGGAGAGTTTCTGTCAAATATAACTGTTCTTTTCAGTTTGATATTGGACATTGCAACAAAGATTTTGTCATCTATTTTTTAGAGGTATATTTGTGTAAATGTAGGACTGACCACACCCCTTTGTTACAAAATATTTAGTTATAAATTAAATATTTATCCTTAAGTGGTGTCCTTATCAGAAACATTAATTCGTCTCATTTTATTTTGTTCTTAAGTATCTCTATACTAATATCGTTGATTTTGTTTTCTTCCTTTCTGTAACAGCCACATCTCAGTCCTCAGCCGCACGTAATGCCTCATCGAACAGTACACATTCACATCATGTCGCGTGTGAGTTGGGATCTGAACCTTGTGTATAACTTGGTCACGTGTCATTTGATATCGCCGATCATCATAGTCCCCTAAATGTTTGATGCCAAACCAGTTAATGTATCAAC
Source organism: Bergia puertoricense (assembly GCA_026167885.1). NCBI lineage: Eukaryota > Metazoa > Cnidaria > Anthozoa > Zoantharia > Parazoanthidae > Bergia > Bergia puertoricense. Next base: position 6,316 of record JANSTQ010168319.1, read on the forward strand.
ATTTGATTTCTAATTATCAATCTCATACACACTGTAGTATAACTTTATACTAATCTTTCAAAACCTCAGTTACACAAAATCACAAACATTGTAAGGAACAGAGTTTAAATCAAATAAAAATTTCACAAAACATTGAATCCACACAAATGTCGTTGTTTTAGCAATATAAAAACAACGATCGTTATTTAATACCTGACCAGATCAATTAATATAATATATCAAATGTCACATGTTAATAATGTATATCGTTAGGTACCTAGCTGGATAAGTGTTACTAAAACTGTGTCAATAAGCAGAGAAATAGATATTACTTCATGGTTGGTGAGCGCGTACGGTTTTGTTCACAAGTGGTGCAGGATGACTCAACGAACGAGTGAGCGAAGCGAACCAACTATGAAGTACTTTGTTTATATAATAATTAATAATATAATATAATGATTTAATGTGTATATTGCGCATTTCTATTAAATAATCAACACGCATTAGAACAATATAAAATTCCTAAGTTTAAATTACAGTAATATAAAATATTGAAGCTAATGAGTACTGAGATTTTACAAGTAAAATTTTTTCAGCATTAACTTGAGACGAAAATTTATAAAATTTTAAACAAACGTTATTACAGCTGATGTAAACATATAGTTGCGTAGAAGTTGTCTCAAGAATATGTTGCAAAAATATAATTTGTGTGAAAAGATTGAAAAGAGAGAAAATCAAACTATAACCTCTTGATAAGTACACAAAATTCTAAACTAGCTGCAATTCATTCATACAAGATTATTAAAAACTGGGACACTATTAAGCAAACTTGATATATATAAAAGACAAACCGAGCAATTAAACATGAAAACTTATGTTTACTGCTAAATAAAATAACGCGTCATCTTCATTCATCTCAACCGGCCTTTTCTCAACATAGAATTCGGAGGCTGCAACAGGATCTTTGTCAATTCCAGGAACTGAGGATGTTTTTCGAGAAATTCACTGGACATCTCTTGGATTATCTCCTTGTCGGGACTTCGTCTGGCGCTTGCAAAATATTCAAATTTTCTTCTCCGTTCGCGTTTGATCGATCTTTTTTTTGGACACCAAGGATGAATTCGCTGAGTTAGTCGTTTAGTTCGTTCGCAGAAATTTCTTCCACAGCTCCGCCTCGTATCTCTCCTTTCGTTTGTAAAAATTCTCGTAGGAGCACTACATTGTTCTGTTGTGCGTTTTTTTTTCTTAGTTTTTTTGTCTTCCTACCCCTCAATTGCAAGTAAGTCAGAAATTGAATCGATTTTCACAAACTTTGAGCTGGAAGCTGCCACAGAAACACCTTTTACACGTAGCGCGGAAAAACTTGATATGGCTTTTTTTCACTAGAAAATCGTAAAGCCAATGGCATCACTTCTTGTTTGCTAGGATATGATTTTTATCAAACCACTTGCAAGCACGTAAATCTAGCGTTTCAGCGTTCAGAGTTTTCATACTCGTAAGATAATTGGTAACACTGAACAAAACTTATTTTCAGCTTCATAAAGTCACTTTATCCCATCGGACCACATTGGCCTTCTAATTATCGATCTAGACGCTTTTCGGAAAATATTTTTCGTTGATAATCGGTTTACATTTTACAAATACACTATCGTTACTAGTATCGTTACTCTCGTATAATATATAATGAATGAAATTCCAATTTTATAATAAATAATTTTAATTTTATTTTTATAATTTGCCGTTCAAACTGTAGCATCATTGGCGGACGATGACGAACTGCGACTAATAAAAGACCTTTTTGCCAATTACGACAAGAATGTTCGACCCGCCAAGGACAAAAGCGAACCCATACAAGTCAGGTTTGGCATCGCATACACACAAATTGTGGATCTGGTAAGTTACACTTGTCCTTAATAATAATAATAATAATAATAATAATAATAATAGTAATACTAATACTTTATTTAAGCACGTGCCACTGAGGAGCTTACAAAACAAAACTCGTTAAAACATGAACGTGTAATTAAAATCCTAAAATTAAAAAAAAAGAAAGTTACATAAAATTTTTAAAATAGATAATCCCTCGCTTCACTTTGCTGTTTTTGCCTAAACCTGGAAGTAGGCCTGGCAACGACATTGTTTCAGCCTGTTTTCTTTACGCGAGATATTAAGCAAATCATCGAGATGGAAAGATAATCTCATACGTTCCACTTTTTGGTTGGTTTTTTCAGTCCTGTCCAGCAGCCCAAAACAACTCGAATTCGTTGTGGCCAGTTTCTAACATCGCCTAATATCCTTTGCAAATAGATGCGTGTGACTTCATTTGTCCAGCCATTCTGCCCTATGCTGTTTTTGCAATTTATACGTTTCAAATGTATTTTCATTGTTTAGAAACATATTTTGTCCTTCTTCGGTGATTTATGGGACTCTTGAAAAAATCCAAAATGGCGTCCTATGACGTTATATGACGTTACAAAAAGTTAATTGGATAATCGACCATCTGGTAATGGCCTAATTAATTAAGATACCAAGTTTGGTTGGTATAACTTTAATGCTTCTTGAGAAAAGTGGCCGCGGGTACTTTCTGCCCCCTCCCCCTCCCGCCCGGCCCAGGAACCACAAAAAGCCCAGGCCATGTAGGGTTAATACGGAAACCTATCAAATACATAAAAATACTCTGAAGTCAAATATTCATAAAATTCCAACAATTGCGTTTATTATTATAACCGTTATACGTAAATTTCAAATATGTTATCAAATATTTAAACTAAAGTTATTTTTACTCAGGAAGAATCTTTCTCGCGTAAATTTAAAAAGAATAAATAGAATCAGCTAACAACTACTGACTGTTTATCCTCAGGAGATAAAATTTGTTTGAAACTGACTGTGAATGCTATTATGTCATTCGTATTTCCCTTAGGAATAAGGCAAACTTGTTTGTTCAAATTTGAATTACAAAAAACATTGACATCCATTGATCATTCGTGTACAGCACAATCATTCCAACTTGCTTTAATACTATAAACTAATTGCGATTCTGAGCCGGTGATTCCACATTATATTGCGCCACTCCGCCAATATGAAAAATATATTTTCTCCCAACGCCGGCAATATAATGTGGAATCACCGGCCCTGAATCGCAATTAGTTTTGTATCGCAACTTTGTCAATTTTGTAGGATGTACAAAACCATGTGTTTGATGAGTTGAATGGCAGCGAGCTACAAGTGCATTGATCCGTTTCACGAAAAGCCCTTGAAGTGCAAAAAATTTCATCAGCCAATCACACGCGCGTTCATTCTGAGCCGGTGATTCCACATTATATCACGTCTCTCTCCCGAAGCTAAAATGTTAACTTTATAGCGATACTAAGGGGAAGAAGAAGTTTAACAATATTTTATCTCCTGAGGATAAATCTTAGTTCAAAAACGTGTGGTAAATTTTAAAATATTTTATTTTGTTTTTAAAATTTTTTATTCGACATTACTCACGGTATTCATAATTTTACCAATACAGATTGAGAAGGATCAAACGCTAGTTAGTAACATCTGGGTACGAATGGTAAGAACAGCAAATTTTCCTCGTATTATAATCATGTCAAGTAAGTTACAGTGAATGCCTCTAAATACTCTCAGATTGTTTTCTTGAACTTAACTCCAACCGTCCCCCCCTCCCCCCTCCTCCCCCCATATGACTCTTAGAATGGCAAATCTTTCTATAATGAAATGAAAAAAATATTTATAGGCCCAAAATGGAAGATATTCAAGTTTAAAATAGAAAAGAAAGTGCATTGATTCGATTTAAACTTTGAATAACATAACTAATTTGCATGCATTATAACTAATAATGTCATCGAAATAACGTCAAAATATATTTAATTAATTTAGCTACATGCAGTGCAAGGTTTATTTAAGTTGTTTCAAAGCTTCAGGTTTTGAGCCGTAAAAATTTTGGGGAGTCCAAATACCCCTTTCCCATAAATGTTTACGCGTGTTAATAACCCTATTACATTTTATCAGCAATGGTACAACAACCTTCTGCGATGGAATGCTTCACATTATGGTGGAATTAAATCGATTAACCTATCGCCATTCGGCATCTGGTTGCCTGACATTGTGCTGCACAACAAGTAAGGACATTTTATAAAAAAAGCAATCATTTTAGGATCTCGCAATGTAGAATAAATATTAAAAAATTTACAATTGTTCATCAAGGCCCAAAATTCTGGAACCCACTTCCACCTAAATTGAAACTAAGTGCGTCATTCAGGACTTTCAAAATCAAACTTAAGAAACATCTACTTAATTTGTCGACACAGCAATGATAATATACACTTTACCACTGAATAATATTTTACACTCATTTTTTTCAGTTATCATTTACTCTGCAATCTTATGTTCAGTATTCGTACTCATGCTTAAATATTAAATACATATAGATCTACATGAGATTAATATAAAAGCAAAGACAGTTTGAAAATCATTTTAAACTGTCTTGCCATCACATAGCTCAGTCAAGCTCTTGTAAAATACAATACTGTCACCTTATTTTGTCACCAACCTTGTAAACGTGTATGTAATGTAATAATGTGACCTTATACTCAGATGGTAACAATATGTCCTATGTAGAAGGTGATTCTTAATCTCAAAAAGTTAAAACTTATTTTCATTTTGTATTTAACTAGCTTTCACTGGCTTTAATTGTAATTTTTAAAGTATAATTTAAAATTTTTAAATGTACGCTTTTTAGTTTTAGCTTCATTTCGAGATATTTATTATAATTACCAATATCGTGCCGGAGTGTTTCATTAGGTGGGACTGGAGTGGAAGACTGTTTTGCTTCAAAATTTGATATTAGTTCAAGCTTTGGCTGCAAATTCCTTACATAACTATTTTCTTTCTTTCTCGTTATGGTATCGGGTTCTGCAATGTTTGGACTTTTTTCGTGCAAAATAGTTTTTCGAAACTCCTCTACCGCCCCAACAACACCCACTCTCCAAACTGCCAACCCTTGTGTGGTTCGTTTTATTAGTCTTATGTATGGAAACTTTTCAATATTAGTTATATTTTTAAATTGACAGTACCAATGTGACTTCTAAGTTTAGTCATTGATAAATATAATAACATATAACATTTTATATAGCGCTTACATTTACAGTTCTAAGCGCTTTGAACTGGCATGCAAACAAAAGCGAGGAAGTAATTTACATTTTAAACACTACAAAAGGTATAAAAATATTCATAATTACCAATATAAGCAAATCCTCATAAAACTTTTTCTACAAGTTTCTATTCAACACTATATTATAATCTAAAATGGTAAGTTTTATGTTTTGATTTAAAACAATGTACTGATGAGACAATTTTAATATCAATGGAAGATTGTTCCAAAGCTGGAGTGCACATACTTTAAAGCTGCGATAGCTGTAAGTCTTAAATCCATAATTATGTGGCTTGAGAAGGTATGCAGCGGAAGATCGTAGGCTTTTAGCAAAAATTTCTTATCTTATCGATTATGGCGCACTTTTTATTCCAGTGCAGAAGAAACTCTACCCAGTGGGACACTGTATCAGTTTAAAACTAGGGTGATATTAGACAGTGATGGCAAAAATACCTGGTACGCGCCTACGATCTTACGAAGTGGCTGTAGCATCGATATCACATATTTTCCATTCGACGATCAACTTTGTGAGCTGAAGTTTGGTTCCTGGACGTACAACGGTTTTCAGGTCAATGTGGTGGAGATGTCCAACGAGGCTGATCTTGCTTCATACATGAAGAGTTCTGAGTTTATGTTGGTGTCAGCTAAAGCTAAGAGAAACGTTGTGTTTTACAGGTAGGTCAATCAGAAGGTACATGAGGAGAAATTAGATTTTGATCTCAGTCTCTGTATTTTGCAACAAGACAAAGTACCCAATAAACAAATAGTTATTTTTTCAAAAAAATTGGCGTTACCGTTTATTCCAAGAGAATTCAGCAATTTGCTGAACCAAAAGCCAAATGATTTTCACACAGAGTCAAATGATAAGGTTCAAGTGATACCCAGGAAATAGTACCACTGTTTCGTGGCAGTTTCTTGTCGCTTAGTGGACAATTCTTGGTGATGAATGGCCAAAAATTGCGGGATTTTCCAGTATTTATTACAGAACTTTGATAGTTTTTTACAACTTTGGTAACTATTTATCAATAAAGTTTTCTTGAACTTGACACTGCGCCGACGAATACTTCGTTATTTTGCTTTACTTGAACCTAAAACAGCACGTCATCTCTTGTCCTACCGTCCTTGCCCTTTCTTTTCCAATTGCTAAATTTGGTACGAAGCGGGGTATCGCGGTGTCTCCTCACAGGACGTTGCTAAGTCATGAGTGCCAGTTAATACAATTCAGAACAAAACAGTCCAATCTAACCCGAACCGATGCAATACAATCTGAAATAATACAAAACAATACGATTAAAACACAATACATTACAATACAATAAGATACGATACAAACAATGCCATAAAATACATTACATTACATTACATTACGATACAGTACAAAAACATACCGTACACTGCAATACAATACGAGACGAAGCAATATACAATAACATGCCATACTGCACCATACCAGACGAAAAATTAATGTAAAAATGCTGCGTGTTACAATAAAATACGATAACATATTGTATTGTTACCTCACCAAATTTTGCTCACTGACAAAAACAAAAGTTGAAAAGGTGAAGGTCGACATTTTACTGAATTAAATGTAAACTCAAGTTCTCATAACGGAAAAGTAGCTTGAAATTGTAGTTCTCATATAAATTATCACTCCCAACTGTGAAGAAATACGGATTTTATTAATTGTTTATTACACTTGTTTCGTTGATGTATCTTTGTTTTAGGACCTGTTTTTAGCCATGTATATATTTATTATACTATTCGTTATGCAATCATGTTTTAAGACTCCTATAAGAATCATGCTTGTGAAAGGGCTTCCCAGTAAAACTTTATTTGCAAATAAATACTGCAAACCGGTACAAGTGTTACATAAAATCTGTATTATACAATACAATAGATTAGAATAAAATAGACGTATTCCACATACAAACACCCATATAAAGTACAGTAGTCGTGCAGCAAGGAGCAGGCGTAGTTCAGTTGGTCAGTGCGCGGCCTTCGGAGTTGGATATCCCCAGTTCCCCAAAGGGAGGGGGTTAAAGCGCACTGCGAGGGCCACACGTTTTTCAGTTGTATTACTAGCTGTCACGTGTTACCCTCGTTGAAGAAAGCTGCTTTACCTTTACCTTTAGTAATAAAGTCCATGTTACTCGTATGTAATGAAATCCTAGTAACATAGCACATCCCGCTTAGTGCGATCTGGTAGTTCGTTAGAGTGTGTCCGTGAACTTCTTAACAACAAGAAAAAGTTGTTGATGAGTTAATATTTCTCTCGACTATTTTTTGTACAGTAGTTGTAGTTTTAGTACCAGCAAGCTACAATAAATCGATTTGCATGATTAACGTTATTGACAGCAAATCTTGTATCAGATATACACAGAGAGGGTTACGTCTTCTTAAACCTTGTAATGATGCATTCATATATTGGCAAAGAACATTTTAACTTGCTTAATGAGGAGCAAGTCCACATTTAGCTCTTATTGGCTACACGATCCAGATTTAGCGTCTCAGTCTTACGTGAAAATATAATGCATCCCCGTCTGGTGCATTTTGTTTCTGTTATTGTGTGACAAGTTGCAGCAACGTCAAACCAACCAAGTAACTTATCCCAGCATCTCATTAATCCAGAGAAACAGCAAGACTTGTTCATCTTAATAAAACTGTAAGTAATCAGTTCCGCGATTTCAGTTTTTCTTTTTTTCTCTTTTATCTCTTTTCTCATTTGGTTTGTTTTTTCCTTTTATTGCGTTGCTTGTTGATGTGTTTGAAAAAATTCAGAAAGGACGTCATTCACAATAACATTTTCTGCAATGTTTAACTGAATTTAAAACTAACAATAGCGCTCTATCTTTAAAGTATCCACCCTTTGTACTCTAAACTATCTTCAAATGCAATAGCATAATTATTTGTGCATGCAGTGAGACAGATAGAAGCTCAAGTTTTATACTTAAGTAACTGCGTTAATTAAGGACATGGAAATGACCTGAAAAAGACCAAAAGTACCTGCAGAACGGACTTAAATTAAATATTTACATGTATCCTAGATATTGATATAAATGTTCCTCAGGATATCTGCAACTACATAACCGCTAATTGTTTTTCTTTGTCACTAATTTTTTTTAGTGAAAAAGTGTTCTTCATGAGAATTCAGAGACAATTAGAAACTGATAAATGCACATTGACATTGTTCTGACTATGAAAGTTCTGACTATGAACGTCATCACTAGATCTTCGATAGAATGCAGCTAATATGTTTATGAGGGCATTCCTTTCTGAAACACAGATTTTTCGTTTAGCTCTTTTTTTCCAATTCTAACTTTAACCCTTTTTATTTTAATTAATCCTATTTTTAAAAATAACATTTTCTATTTTTTCTATTATTTATAGAAGCCATTTAATTAATCTGCCCCTACTGGAAACTGATCAGCCGGCGTGAAGAGGGAATCCGTGCTCTTACATGCCGTCAGCCATTCGTCAGCACCTTAATCCTCCACTTTTTTTCAACTCCTTGTTTGGGCAATTCCAGATCATGTTCAAGGAGAGCTGCATGTGACTGGTTTTTGATTTCCTCTCCCTACATGATATCATTGTTAACATAAAAGCGTAACTCTACCACCTGCATTAACTAGATATTTACAGTAGCGGCTAAAGAAGATCGGAGAATCCATGTAAGTTGTTCCATGAATGAATGACTAAAGTAGTGCATATCAATGAAGTTATCCGGAAGTATAAACTCTTGCATGTGAGTTTCTGGCTCTACCGGAAGTAATTTTTGTGCTTCCTTCCTTCTCTTAGCTGTTGTCCAGAGCCGTATCCTGACATCACATTCTTTCTGCATCTGCGCAGAAAGCCAGGTTTCTTCCTCTTCAACGTCATCATTCCCTGCCTGGTAATCACGGCATTGGCTGTATTGACATTTCTGCTTCCACCGGAAATCGGTGAACGTGTGACCTTGGTTATTGAGAGTTTTCTGGCAATGTCATTTGTGGTGTTGATGGTATCAGACAACGTGCCTCAAACGTCAGATTCAACACCTCTAATAGTTAAGTTTTTGTTAATCGCTATGGTAGAGGTTGGGCTTACTCTGTTGGCAAACTGTGTGTCACTCAGGCTTTATAGGAAATGCGAGCTTCCACAATGGGTGCGCGTGGTCTTCCTTCATTATCTCGCTCGCATGATGTGCATGCAAACGCATTCACCGACTTCCAGTCTTCCAGCACCAGCAAGAGAGAGAAGGGAAATGGAACTTGAAGCGATGAAGCTTGTTGGAGCAACCCATCTGAACAACATTAAACGACACAACGAGGAGGAGGAGTACAAAAAAGAGGCACAAGTAAATGACCAAGAAAAATTCCTGCAGCACGTGTCAGAGCTTGTGGAGCATGAACTTCGTCTTGAGGACAACGAGATTACCAGAGAGTTTTGGATTTTCACCTCCCAAGTGTGCGACCGATTGTTCTTGATTATTTTCACTTTGTGTTTCGTAATATCTTCGTCGATGATATTCATGAAAGTTCCCGCCCATTATGACATGTTCTAAGAACACCGTCAATAAAAACTACTGCAAACAGCTGAACCGTAGTAATCTATTACTCAAACCACGTGGGAAGACAATAGGTGTTTAAGGGAAGCAAAATGCTTCCCCATCTACTTGAATGACTGTAGACAGCCAATGAGGAGCGTGTACAATCGATACTATTTATAGATAAACACGTTTAAGTACATTGTAAATAAAAATAATTCTGACCACTTCAGAAACCTAAACGTGGAAAGAGTTTGGTGATCTTGGCTACCATACATATGTATATTTATGTCTATTATTAATATTGAAATCTATATACCGTACATTTATCTACCGGTATTTTATTTTCTTAGTAGTTTCATACTTTAATTGTATGTTTTTAACAGATTTAATTGTTAAGGTTATGATAAATCTTATTTTGCTTTGATACTTGTAAATATACTACTTTTTAGTTGAGAAAAAGGACAATACAGCACAAAACAGTAAATGTACGATACAATAAAATACAATACAATACAATACAATACAAAATCAATCGTTTAATGGCAAACTAATCTTAATAAACTCTTTATCAATATTTCTTATTGTATGTATAAATAATTCTAACCAGTACCGAAACAGAATCGTGAAAACGTAAAAATGATTTAGTGACTTTAGCTACATTACGAACGTATATCTTATGTTTATCTAAATACCTTACATTTATATTTATTTTATTTTTTTATAATAACTTTTCCATAAATGTATTTTTATACTTAAATTGTATGTTTTAATTTTAACAAATTTAATTGCTAACGTTCTGATAAATCTTCATTTTGTTTTATTATTATATTGGTTGAAAAACAGGACAAAACAACACAATACAATGCAATGCAATGCAATACGATACAAAAACAATCGTTTACTAAAAACAAAAGTTACAAACTCTTATTTTAAGAATTAACACTCGTATGCTGTTTTGCGATTTTTGACCCTGGAATGGGAAGGGAAACTAGGCATACTCAAGAGAGTTGTTTTATAATTACGAGTGAAATTTGTGTTTAGCAGCGTGAAGGCGGGTCTTGTGGACAAAGTTGTAGCATTCTTGTCAAGATTTGTCAATGTCTTGAGCATAATTAGCTTTGGAATGAGTATCTGCAAATAGACAGCAAGCGTATTCTTGATTTTTGCTTTCCGCCTTTGTGTTGACAATCGATCTAACCGCGTTGTTTTCGTTAACTACCTTCTAGGAGTTTTGTAACTCCAAGTATAGTAAGAAAAATCAGGTTTACGAAGACCTGTTTGCGCTGTGCGGTAGTGATCTATATCAGAGAAATGTATTTTTTTTAAAAATCATAACATTAAAGATTTTCATCATATAACTTGATTTATTTTGATTTTTCATTGGTTTGAAAATCAACTGCGGTCCGCTACCGAGTGTTTTTAAAGATTTACCTTAAAGTCGAACCGAAGTCCGAAAAACAGCAAGCAAATACATAGTAAAGCGTTTTTCTATAGCAATCGCAAGATGGTATTGTAAGGAAATTAGTGTTTAAAGGACTCTTAAAATAAGTTTAGCAGAAGATGAAGCCATGAGAGTGAAAATAAAGTTGAACCGTGTTAATAATTTTCAACAAGTTTAGCTGTGTAAAATTGGCATAAAATTGACATTCCTGTCACCAATTTTTTGCAGCATACTTTTTCGAGGCATCAAATTTTCTTACCGTGAAACTTAGATGTCGTGAAAATTTATTGCAATACAATACCATGTCTTTTTTCAATTTCCATGTCAACCTCACTACTGCGCCTTCACAATTCAGGATCATAAGAGAAAGGTTGGTCACGAGCCACAAAATATTTAACTTACCTTATCTTTAACTTTACTTTACCTTACCTTACCTTACCTTACTCTAACTCGCCTTACCTTACCTTACCTTACCTCACCTTACCTCACCTTACCTTACCTTACCTTACCTTACCTTTCCTTACCTTTCCTTATCTTACCTTACTTTACCTTACTTTACCTTACCTTACCTAATCTTACCTTACCTTACCTCACCTTGCTTCACCTTACCTTACCTTACCTCACCTTACCTTACCTTACATCACTTTACCTTACCTTACCTTACCTTTCCTTACCTTACCTTTCCTTACCTTACCTTATCTTACCTTACTTTACTTTACCTTACCTTACTTTACCTCACCTTACCTTACCTTACCCTACCCTACCCTACCTTACCTTACTTTACCTTACCTTACCCTATTTTACCTTACTTTACCTTATCCTACCTTATTTTACCTTACCTTACCTTACTTTACTTTACCTTACCTTACCTTACCTCATCTTACCTTACCTTAC
>JANSTQ010168342.1:0-10292 GCA_026167885.1 Bergia puertoricense
TTGAGAGGTAGCCTCCGGTTGGGTGGAACAACCATGTCGGGAATATCCGCCAAGTTCTTACTGATATTCTGTGATGTCGAAAAATATAAAACAAAAAATATTAAAATTATTTCATTAAAGTCTTTTGATAAACTGAAATAATGCGATGGTGATAAACGAAACTGGAAAATTTCTTTGACAAACCTTCCAACGTGTCCCTGTTTCGACGAGCCTCCAGACACCTTTCCTTCTCGGTTTGGATGGGATATCTCTCTTTTCCCACTCTTGCCTGAATTTCCTGTCAGATGAATAGCAATATAAGTTACTTTATTTCTTGTCAGAAAACCGTCGCATTCTCTAAACTTTAGTATGCTCAAAACAAAACTAAGTCAGCCGAGTTGGAATTAGTATAAAATTCGATAACTACATTTAAAACATTTAGCGGGGTTTCTGTTTCTACTTTGGAGACCTCACTCCTCGGAAAACTAATGCTCAGCAAAATCATAGTGCAAAATGCACAACAGCTTTGCGCGTTTAACATTTTTATTTGACCAAATATGTTTCCAAATAATACAAGAGTTTTAGTTGTATTGAATTTAAACTTGTTATAATTTGAAAACTTACTCTTCAGGATCTCTTTCTTTCTCCAACTGTGCTTGGCGACGAGTTGTTGCTGGCATAATGTTTGACAATGAATCAGTCAGAAAACCGAATCACTAATTAAACACTTAGTGGCTTAATTAATAATAGTTAATAAGATGCGATTCGCTTTAACGAGTGTTGATTATTCCAACAAATTTTGAGCTAAACTTCTTCCGTGTAATCTGTTCACTGGGTAATGAGCAACTAAAGTGTCCAAACTTGAAGCTTAAAACTAAATCTGCGCTAAGTTTGTGATGTAACAACTGAGTTTCTGCGTAGATGTCATATCGTAAAAAGAATAAATGCGCGAGCGTTAGTTTGTTTATTTAAAGTCAATAAATACTATAAAATATCTTGAAAAATAGCCATTTAGCAATACTATCCCAATGGGAAAGTTAAGAAGAATTGAACGGTTTTAAAATGTTGTTTAGTTGGTTTGATAAACAGTATTTCTAGGTTGGTGTTTTTGATGTGCATACCGTTGACCACTGCACTCAGAATAACCCGATTTAAGCACTAACACTAATCGGTGAGAAAGAGAAATTGTTTCTTACCTTTCTAGCTGTACTCTGTAAGAAGAGAAAAAAACGTTCTTCTTCAAAACTGAGCATTCTGAGCAACGTTCCCAGTGGTGGCTGTTCAAGTGAACTGTGAAACAAATAATTTAACTCTGATAAATTGCGCGCGCACTCAACGGTTTTTGGTGTTGACGAATCTTGTTTCGCAAGGGCTCGTGTGACATCTTTTTGGGGGCTTATTCAAGTTTACTCCGAAACTGGAGTTACTCCGGTTTAGGCGTACTCAATTTAAAGAACGTTCTCTCAAGCCCCATTCACACTACACAGGATTTTTGTTACCGTGCGGATGAATGTCATACTCGTACCATTTTTATCCGTGCTCCGACCAGCTATTTAGGTAGGACTTTGAAAACCGAAAACCATATTCAAGGACTTTTTAAGGACTGTGCGCGCCCAGCCCTAAAAACGTTGGCAGATATTTGCTAAGGAAGGCTTCTTCCTTGGACTAAGGAGTCTTAATTGACCATGCTAAAAAAGATGGCGACTGTTACATTTACCCATAAGTCCTAGCGCACGAAAAACCTGAAAACGCCCGTAAAAACGCACAGAAAGGATCTAAAAACTTCAAACCTAGCATACACAATGTTACTTTGTTAGTGCATGAAGAATTTCCCAAAACGATGGTCTACCATGTGCACCTAAATGCTGAGTTGGGCCCGCAAGGCATTGTGATCAAATGTACAGCCGCTATCTATGATTGGTCCAACAAAACTCTGAATTGCTCACAAAATTTGTCTCCTGTTGGAATTGCTCGCAGAATATTAAACAAAGATCACTTGCTAGAATCCGCTAGTTTTCGTAATTTTAAAATACTCAAATATTTATACTCGCATAAAAATAACGCTGTGCTCAAACGCTTGTAAAGACCATTCGAAAGCTTTCAGCTGCTGACAAATTTATATAGAATTTTATGTGGGCTGATGTTTTGGAAGGCTAAATTTCGAAATATATTTTACTATATATTAACAAAACATAATCACTGGATTTTTTTAGCGACTGACGAGGGAGTGCGAGCGCTTTATATACGAGTACAACACCTACAAAAAGTACTTGCTCCTGATTGGTTGCTTGACAGTGAGTTTTTCCTCAATGTCGTGCAATAAAACCTAAATTGGCATTGTCATCCGGGGACTTCATTTATTTTAAAATTCGGAAAGATCAAAAACGCTGTGAAAGCCATGAGTATGGAAAATCTTCGAAAGTCTTCAGCAGTTTTCGGATGTGTTCGGAAATGTGTGGAAAATGTTTGGAAATTTTTGGAAACTGTCGGGAAAGTGTTCAGAGATGTTCGGAAAGAACTATTAGAGAATTTTTGGAAAGGTTTGGATCGGACGTCTTCAGAAAATATTTGGAAACTCTCGGAAAATCTTTGTAAATGCTTGGAACATCTTCGGAAAGTGCTCAGTGTTGAAATATTTTTGGAGAACTTCAGAAATTTTTGGAAAATCTTTGGGTATCTTCGGAGATGATATGAAATTTTGAAAAAGTTGATATTTTTGTAGCTATAGTAAGAACAAGAATTTATAATGAAAAATACCACTTGTATATGATAAAAGTAACAAATGAATCTAGTGCTTTGGAATCGCCACTTTCATTAATTACCATACATACTGATGGTCTTTTTCATTAATTATTCTCGCACGGTAGTGTTAACTATACAAATTCAGCGTGAGACTAGAAGAGTATATTATTATGATATAACACTAAAAATTGATACAAATATCACTTTGAACGTACAAGTTGTTTTACAAACATACTATATTAGAGAAAATGAGAACAAATTTCAAAACAATTTCGGCTGAGTTTACTATCGAATCTTAATCTTTAAAGTAACGCCAATGAGACTTCAATAGTTATCCAGTTCTGATTCAAATTAATAAATTGCGTGCATATCGAAGCAACCAACGATCAAATTCAGTAGAATTTCAAGTGGATCACGTAATTTGTTGTATTACGTGCAATGGAATAAATAAATCCATCTGACTCTAAAAACAAAATATGTAGAAGCATTCAAATCATTCAGTTGAAGTGTACTTCTCGAAACATTTGCGTGTTTGTTCACCGCCATTTAGTTTCACGTGGGTAAAAAATACAGAATCGGAAATTAGAGAGACTTTTTTTCTGTTCATCTTTTTTTGAGAACAAACTGTTTTGTTTAAACAGGTGCTCTTTTAATTTTCTACACGAGTTTCCTGTCAAATAAATTTGAAAACACTGCAAGTACTAGCAGAAAGCCAACAGGTAGAAAATTGAGGAAAGTGTTCAATAACACCGATCTTAACTTCAACAATTTTGAAATCATATTCCTTTGTTCAAACCTGATCCCCACATAAATTAACAACAATTTTAGTACGCCCTGCTGTTTTTCTACAGAGCTGCGTTTCAGTTTAAATGCGCCTCAACCTTATCTCGATGATCTTATCGAAATGGAATGTTATTAAACTGCTATCAAAGCGAACAACCTGTTCTTTTGCTAAGGAGTGAGCAAGTGCCACCTATGCTTGGTTGGTCATGTGTGTTCCAATTACATTACAGAATGGATGTGTATCGACTCAAACAAAACAACACCTGGACTGTGATATGCCGTGAACAAAAACTCTCTCGTTTCTGAAGGAACTCAAAGCCGCCTAAAAATGAAGTTCAAGATGAGGCCGGCGGCAAAACGGCGTTCTTTAAGCGTGGCTTTTTTGACGCTAATTCTCTTCAAATCTGGAGTTTTTGTGCTGCAGTTTTACAGTAAGAAAACTAACGCCAAGCGTGATAGCCGTCCAAGGCCAGCAGAACTTTCTAACGGTGCTAGGGAGCCTGTGACAAACAATTCATTCGAAGATTTGGACTTCAAAGATTTTCCCAAGAATGAGAGACGAAAACTGATAATTTATTGGTCAGGAGTACGTGGCCACAAAGTGCCAGTTCAAAAATCTGGAGTAAACCACAGCCACTTTTGGCCCTTTTTCTACGCCGGTAAAAAGGGCGAATGTCCCGTGCCGTGCGAGCTCTCGAGTGATAAATCAAAGGCTGGTCAAGCTAGTGCGTTTGTAGTCCACGCTAGAGAGCCTGACATACAGAATATGCCGCCAATTGAAAACCTAGCGCCTTGGATTTTGCAGACAAACGAAAACCCTGTTTATACGCCGTCACTGACTGATCCAAGAATTATGTCAAAGTTCAACCTCCTAGTGGGTTATCGACTAGATTCGGATTTTCCTTCCCCGATGTATCCAATGCCCGAGTTAGACCCGCCAATTCCGTTCTCGAAGCGTCTTGGGAACGTCTTGGCGATATTTTCCAAATGCGAGCCCGTAAGAACAGAGTACATGCGGCAACTTATGAAATATATTCAAGTAGATTCATATGGTTATTGTCTTAAAAATCGCGAGGGCTTAATCGGTTTGTACGGTAAGAAAGACAATAAGTATGTGTTTAAAGATCACAAGTTGGTTCTCTCTCGTTATTACAAGTTTTCCTTAGTGTTTATGAATCAAGACTGTGATTATTTTGTTGACGATAGACTGTACCATGCGCTGACAACCAGTTCAGTGCCGGTCTATATGGGTACAGATAAAGTTGACGAATTTTTACCGGGAAATTTAAAGAACTCCATTATCAAAGTGAAAGACTTCAAAAGCCCGAAGCATTTAGCGGAATACCTGACATTTCTTAGCAATAATGAAACTGCTTATAACAAATACTTAGAATGGAAATGGAAAGGTTTGGGTGATATTTCTAATACAAAAATTGGACGCTGGTGGAAGCCCAAATATCCGCTGTTCTGTCAAGTCTGTATGGCGCTGGCAAAAGGTAATCTTCATCGCGGGCTCAAGGTGGATAAGTGCGAGCCACGGAGATATGAAGACTGGGGCCTGGAAGACCCGAATGTTCCTTTTGTTGATCGCTACACTATAGCAGCATACGCCGTGTTTATTGTCATTGCTTTTGTAATCATTTTCTCCTGACAAGAATATTGCCTTGAAATCTAGACATGTTGGGACGAGAGAAAGATTTGTATTCTTTTGGTTAAATCAAGACCATTCAAGCATTTAAAAATACTTCAATCTAGAAAACAGTACAACTTTATTCAGTGTTGCATGTGTGCGTACGATGAGTGATTCCTCATGTCCAAGTAAATATATTACCGTCTAGGTATTACTTGTGTTATGTGTGTGTTTATGTACGACATGGCGCAATACTTGCTGGGAGGGCATGCGATCGTTTGAGTAGAATAAGACCAAACGTCTCGACGCGTTAACGATAAAAGGGCGAGGAAGACCAGCTCCAGCAATAGAGCGACAAACTCCTTATACACCTGCAGTACCTGCAATCGCGCCTGTCGTTCAAGGATTAATCTCCAATCCCATGAAAATACTCATTATTAATGTCGCGGGATACTCATGCGTCGCCCTCGACGTGAGAATCCATCATTGTCACCACCATCATCATCATGTGCATATATATATATGTGTGTGTGTGTGTGTGTTTGTAACCCATTATCAATAAAAGGGTATTGTCTACTGACCTGAGCCGAGACTTGAGTTGGCGTCGGTCTGACTTGCAACTTGCCCAGTGCTAGTGGCAGATCCTTGCGAGTCGCCTTGCCTGATAATGCGTTAGATATACAATTGAACCCCAGTATTTTAAGCTCTCAGGGGAAAGAAAAATAGTTCGAAATAGCGGGGATTCGAAATAGCTGATAGCAAATGACTGAAAAAATAAGGCCAAAGGTATTCGGCTTGATTTAAAAAACGCAAGACTTCGAATTAACAGAGTTCGAGATAGCAGGATTTGACTGTATGGTACCTTAAGGCCACGTACCTCTAAGTTTATGTATATTTGTTCGAAGTGTTCAGAAAAGTAATAATAAATTATGATTATTATCATACCTCTGTTAACATGTCTTAGAATCATTACCGTGTTGTAGGTTCTCTATGCACTTGCAAGTGTTTGTTTCTGTATATGTGCATGTAAAGCTGTCAGCTTCAAATGTAAATCACCCTTTGGCCTAACGCTTTCTGTTTGTTGTTGTCATTAGTTTATCATATATTTTTCTTTTCCCCAATCACTTTTACTTTCCTTGTGCCCATAGTAATTAGCTTTGCTGTTGTGGTTTTCTTACCAATTTCTTTGATATAGTCTTCTGCCATGTATTGTCGTCTATATATATGATTGTAGTTGGGTTTTTTTGTCAACATGATGTAGCTAATAAAATAAAAAGATAAAACAACGTGTGTAGTAATATGCCATTGTCAATATCACGAATTTTCCATTCACGTAGTGCCAAACATGGCAGAAAATCTAGTCTTGTAGCCGGAGTTACAGACGCTTTGTTCGCTGCCGGCGGGGCATCGTCTTTCGAGCGACACCCCGCCGGAAGCGAACAAAGAAAGAGTCTGAAATTCAGGCTACTAGTTTTGGTAACCGGAAAAGTCAAAACACTGCCTTTGATATGACCCATTTGACTAGAGACATATAACTGTCATGGCAGGATACTTTTCTTCCCCGCCACCAGCCGTATCTTTGACACCCTAGTTAGCACAGTCTGACCGCCATAGTCGAGGGGTTACAAGTTTTTGCCACACTATCCGTTATAGGATAGTAAAGAACCCACAAACTTTGATACCAGTTATCGCCACAATAACTAAAGAGGTATGAAAATACAAAACCAGGGTTCGTACTCTCTGGGACTTTTGAAACTCCACAGAGGTTTGAAACGTGGGGGGGGGGCTCATCGTATACCAAGCGCATACCCCTACTCAAATTTCCCAAAATATCCATTTGCGCAGTTTGCCGGTCGGCGCAAGCAAACTTCTTTGCAATCTTAACGTCCAGTGTGACCATAATTGATTTGTGACAAGATATAAGTAGGCATTTGATCAACATTATTTCGCCAAGCCCAATCCTGATGAAACGATTTGTGAAAAGATAACGAGACTGAGTATTTTACCAAACTAATTTTACGCTGCGCTAGTGACATTTTCGGCACCGAAACGCTCCCAAATTTGCGTTTGGGGGACTACAGACCCCCCCCTGCTCCGCCGCCTTTGAACTTCATGAACTTCCGTGACCTTCTCCATGACCTTTTTGTGTTTTCCATGACTTTACAAAGGCTTATACATGGGTAACATAAAAAAAGTAATTTTTTTGTCCTAAAAAGGAGGGTCGGTTTATAGTACGAGTCGGCTTATACACCGGGATTTACGATATGTGAAAGTATCTCGGTTTTGTTATTTTCGAGCGTAGTTGATGCTTGAAGTGAAAAGTGATTGATTTCGCATTAATTTGAATTATACATAATTCTGTGGTTTTTCTCACAAACTTTTAAGCCGGAAAACTCAGTTCTATTCATTTTCCATGACCGAAACTAAAAATTCTATAACCGAAAACAAAATTCCGCAACTTTACAGGCCTGGAAAACAAATTAAAAAAATTCCATGACTTTCCAGGTTTTCCTTGAACTGTACGAACCCTGATTAAACGTTTTAAGCCTTCCTGATGGAAATTTCACCACACAAAACGAGACAAAACAAAAACTCCGTTCATTCGTATTCATTTGTTACTTTAGATTTGGAAATTTTCAAACACAGAAATTCTTAAATATTGAGTCTTCATCTCAAGGGTGGAAAGAGGGTAGAAGGAAGAAGCTTGCATGTGAGATCTCCCTTCCCCTCCCTTCCCCCAAGGAGTGCGTTTTGGTCTTTTTCATTTGACGGGAGGGTGAGTCCGCTATCGTAAACGAATTCGGAGTTCCTTGTATTTATTTCATCAATGAATTATCTCAGCTGGTTGCACTATCAGGTCCTTATCCTTGTGCCAAATTTCCTCCAATTATCGGCTCCTCTTTCTCTTTCTCTTCCTCGCCCTCGCTCTTTCTTTCTATTGCAATTTTTTTTTCTTCTTAGGTTTTGGAGTTCCCTATATTCTTTCATCAATGAAATATCTCAGCTGGTTGCATTCCTTGTGCAAATTTCCTCCAAATATTCGGCTACTCTTCCTCTTCCTTGTCCACGCTCTTTCTTTCTATTGCAAATTTTTTTCTTTTCTTCAACGGTTCTGGAGTTCCTCATTCTTTCATCAATGAAATATCTCGGCTGGAGTCAACCAACAGTTCCTCGTCATTGTGCAATTGCCTCCCAGCTATTGGCTCCTCTTCCTCCTCGTTTTCGCTGTTGCTTTCTCTTGCAAGTTTCATTTTCTTCTTCTTAGGTTCTGGATTTTCCTTGAATTGTTTCATCATTGTAATATCTCAGCTGGAGTGAACCAATAGTTGCATTACCAATCCCTCCGTTCTCGTGCCAATACCTTCCACCTATCGGCTCCTCTTCTTCCTTGTCTTTGCTCTTGCATTCTCTTGCAAATTTACTTCTCTTCTCGATAGATTCTGGAGTTCCTTGTATCAATTCATCAATGCAAAATCTCAGCCTGAGTGAGCCAGCAGTTGTATCGCCAGTTCCACATCTCTCTGCAAATGCCCTCCAGCTATTGGCTTCTATTCTTCCTCGTCTTTGCTCTTACTTTCTCTTGAAAACGTCTTTCTCTTCTCGTTAGATTCTGGAGTTCCTCGTATCATTTCATCATCGCAAAATCTCAGCTGGAGTGAGCCAACAAGTTGTATCGCCAGTGCAAGTGCCCTTCAGCTATCAGCTTCTCTTCCTCGCCTTCGCTCTTTCTTTCTCTTACAAATTCCCTTTTCTCCTTCTTAGATTCTGGAGTTCCTTGTATCATTTCATCACTGCAGAATCTCAGCTGGAGTGCGCCAACAGCTGCATTGCTAATTCCTCGTCCTCGTGCAAATGTCCTCCAGCTCTCGACTCCTCCTCTTCGTCTTCGCTGTTGCTTTCTCTTGCATGTTTCCTTCTCTTCTTTGGTTCCGGAGCTCTACGATTTTTAAAAGTTATAACAATTAAAACCCCTGTGAAACTTTGCATCAGAGTTTAATTTAAACTTAATTTTAACGTATGAAACTTTGGGACATTGTTCGGCTGCATTAAGTAAAAACAAAGATCTCAACAGCAACAAAATTTGGGCTGAACAACAGAAGCAACAATAGCTAATAACAATAACAATAATAATAATAATAACAATGATAATGACTATAATAATAATAATGATGATAATGATAACTATAATTATAATAACAATAATAACGATAATGATAATGATAACGATAATGATAACGATAACGATAATGATAATAATGATAACGATAACGATAACGATAATGATAATGGTAATGATAATGATAACGATAATGATAATGATAACCATAACGATAATGATAATGATAATGATAACGATAATGATAATGATAATGATAATGGTAACGATAACGACAACGATAATGGTAATGATAATGGTAATGATAACGATAATGATAACGATAATGATAATGGTAAGGATAATGATAATGATAACGATAACGATAACGATAACGATAATGATAATGATAACGATAATGATAATGATAATGATAATGGTAATGATAACGATAATGATAATGATAACGATAACGATAACGATAACGATAACGATAATGATAATGATAACGATAATGATAACGATAATGATAATGGTAATGATAATGATAATGATAATGATAACGATAACGATAATGATAATGGTAACGATAACGACAACGATAATGGTAATGATAACGATAATGATAACGATAATGATAATGGTAAGGATAATGATAATGATAATGATAATGATAATGATAACGATAACGATAACGATAATGATAATGGTAAGGATAATGATAATGATAATGATAACGATAATGATAATGGTAAGGATAATGATAATGATAATGATAATGATAACGATAATGATAATGATAACGATAATGATAACGATAATGATAATGGTAAGGATAATGATAATGATAACGATAACGATAACGATAATGATAATGATAATGGTAATGATAACGATAATGATAATGATAATGATAACGATAACGATAATGATAATGATAACGATAATGATAATGATAATGATAATGGTAACGATAACGATAATGATAATGATAACGATAATGATAATGGTAATGATAACGATAATGATAATGGTAATGATAATGATAATGATAATGGTAAC
>JANSTQ010168353.1:0-10291 GCA_026167885.1 Bergia puertoricense
CTCCGCAATGTATTTAGCGTCGTTAGTGTAGTTCCAAGGAAATAAAATTTGACAAATTTGAATTGTTCAACTTTTGTCGAAACTCTGTTTATGGCCTCTCTAAGAATCGCCCCCAACCCCCTTATAGCTCCGAATTTTTAAAAATACTCCCTCCCTCAAAGTTCCCAATTTTATAACACACCCTATGTTTACTTCTCCATAAGAAAAACGAACAAAAACGAGTCAGGCTCAGTACCGGGATAATAGCAGGACATTTAACTTTCTCGTTCCAAATGGTTGGCCAATATCAGTTTCTACTTTTAATTACACTTGGAGGCTGCTTCGTAAAAACATCCCGAGTTTTAATTGGCTTATTTCCGAAGACAGGGTTCGTACTCTCTGGCACTTTACAAATTCCATGACCTCATTTTCACAAAGGCTTATACATGGGTAACACAGCCGTAAACATAATTCGAGAAGCTGACAATACCAAAACTGCCTGCAACTCTACTGTAGCCATGGTGGTCAATTCTTTAATGCTTGTCATAAATCAAAACAACAGAATATTCCTGGACAAACATAAAACAAAGTCCTTGCACTATATCGTTCAAACATATGAGGTCATGGTATTGAAGATAAAATAAATTGGTTCTTGTTGTATGGATGTTTGCAAATAAAACATTTGCAAAATAACTTAATGAATAAATTTGAAAAAAGCAAATTTATTATATCATAGATACGTTTGGTTTATTCAGATTTTCTTAAAGATATATACTGCTATGGACTGCTGGGTCAAAAATTATATTACTTGCTAACTGTGAAGGAAAGTTTTGGGAAGTCTCAAGCTATAATTGCTTTCCCAACTTGTGAAAATCATATTTGTTTTTTGACCCAGCAGTCCTGTTGCCCTGGAAAAATAAAGATAAACCAAAGTTTGGATTTTAGTGTTACATTAACCTTTTGCAACTAGACTTTTTTTTAATAAAAGCTAAAAAATCCAAGTATGGCTCTGTCACAGCTAAAACTACAACTGCTATAAATAATATGTAATAAAATGTATCTCTGATCCAAACTGTTGCACTGCATTTGACACATTACTGTTACAATCTAATGTAACATAAGATCAGAAAAAATAAAAAAATAAAGTACAAAAGGTGTTCATGTATAAACACACGACTGCGACAAATGAAATTATTATAATATCTCTTGTAAACATCACAAGTTGAAAAGCATTTCTGAAAATTCCCAGCTTTGGAATTATGAGAAATAACAAACATCAAACTCTTCTAATCTCAATCTTCAAGACAATCAAAATGTAAGTCTTCAGAGTACGGTAATTTCCAGCCAGTTGAAAACTTGGTTGTAGTTTTATTACAATCCTTGTAGGAAAAGGTTAATAAAACCTATTTCCAAGGCTGAAAAACTTGTACATCTAAAAGTAGATTTAAGTTCATGGTTCAAATGCATTACAAACTTTGAGCACCAGTACCTTCATTTGCTATGCTATACAGGGGCGCACACAGCCTATAGGACTGCAGGCCCGGGCCTGCAAATTTTTTTGACAGGAAAAGAAATAGTTAAAAGAGAAAAACTTAAACTAGAAAAATTTGCGAATGCGGTTTTACTGAAATTATTTTAAGAACTTAATCATTCAAAACCATATAAACAAAGTATAACAAAGCCGATGTATATTTTCCTTTGATTGGGGCAACAATATTAACTTATATGAAAACCTATTTCATAATTTAAGGTCTTAAATATCCCACTAGTACCAGATATAAAAACTACTCTCGGAATGCTATAAAATGTGACTTTCTGAGTTCCATGTTTTAAGATTTTCCCAGGTGGACATGCCCCCAGACCCCCCCCCCAGGAATTTGTTTCAGTTTCCTTGGGCCTGCAAAAATGTTGAAGTCTGCGTACGCCCCTGCTATTCTTATTAAGAAATTACACTTCACAGTATTGTACTTCTATATAATTTCAATAAATAACTTATAATAAACATTTAGCTGCTAAAATAGCAATTTAAAAAGGCTCAGGAATAAACAAGGTACACTGGACAATTTGCACTACACGATTATCTCAAGATACAATATACTGTACCTTAAATAATCTACATCAAACTTTCATATAAAATTTCCCATTTCTCTGAATGTGAAAGAAAGTACAAAAATCAAGTGTCGTGATGAAAAAATACCAAAAACTTGATTGTATAAAATCGCAAATGTGTACTTAATGGGACGGTAATGGGATTGCTTTTAATGAGCTCGTTTCTTCATTCTACTTTCACATAATAAGTTACTTGTATTTCAATCTGTACTGTACTTATGATGGCACCCCAAGGCCACTGGAACAAAAGTAAAAGATTACCATCCACTTCACTGATCAGCTTTAGTTTAAAATTAAGCAATAAACCACAACAACTTTTTAAAGAAAACCATGTGTCACTTTGTATTAGGAAAAAAATAAAAATTCCCACCATTTGTTGGCTTGATTTGACCCTTTCTACTGTCTTCTGATGGACAGCATCATTTTGTGCTAAACACTGCTATAAGCATGTCAATTTATATAAAGATGTTGCAAAAAAATAGAAGATGACAGAAAGTTGTTGTTTTAGCTCAACTAGACAAACAAGGGCCTCCAAACATCTGTATCCTTTGTTATTCATTTGTTTTGGAAAAATGGTGAATAAAAAAAATGTTTCGCTTTTCAAAAATTCTTGGTTGGTAAACTAATACCTTAATTCTGGTGGCCTAAAGTACTAATCATCTCATATGGTAGATTTCTGATTTGCAAGTCATCTCTTCTGCTTTTTAATTTAAAAGGTTCTTGTGAAGACATACTTCTTCATAAGAACACAAAAACGTAATGATTATGTTTCTCAAAATAACCTGATTTGAAACAACAAAAATGACACATAATTATCACAGTTTTACGATTGTGAAATTCTAATGTTGTGAGCATTTCATCTAACAAGGAATCTTGCTTATTGGATAGACTGTTCGTTCTTACTTAACACGACATGTTTATTATTGATAAATTGATCAGCAATCTTGCTTGCATTCAAAGGTTCTCTGCTTCTCAACTTTCGAAGTGGCACTTCATTCTTCTTGATGACCTAATTTCTGTGTATGTATTGCAGTATCATTGTGATGATTTGTTGAAACATCTGTCAGCTCAACTTAAACAACAATTTGAAGTAAGAGAGAAGTCGAACACTGTAAACATATGCAATGACACTACAAAGCATACTGGGTGTGTTCACTGCTGCATTACACTCTGCTGCATTACATTTTGGATGGCACAGACAACCACCAGTTGTTCAAACTTCTCATCACCACCACTGCATCAATCTTCAGGAATTATAACAAAGTATGCTAGAATGGCAGCCAAGTCTCCATGCTGCTGGGGTATAGCAGGGGATGTACAGCTTCATGCTTGACAACTTAAAAGACGGCACTACTCTGGGTTCACCATATATCAGCTAGCAGATTGAAAAACCACACAGCATACACCTTCAGTCTTGTCATAATCCAGCGAGATTAAAAACACATCTTCATTGTCAAATTTTTTCACCATGTTGTCATCAAGCACCTCTGACCTGCAAAAACCCAAGAAAATACTTAAAATTAAATGCATCAAACTAAATACCTCTTCCTGGTAATGCTGATTTAAGGGCAATTACAAGCTGTTCTGTTGGATCCTAAATAAAAATAACCATATCAGTCTACAACTGGCAATAAATTTATCACGCTATGTAGCAATGTTTTTTTTCAAAAAATGTTAATCTCCAATGATTGTAAATACCATTAAGGAGTACATCCATTCACATTTAAACAATCCCAGAAGGCAGTGCTTTAATGTCAAATAGACACATATCATCACTTAAGAGTTTTCCAAAAGCTATTGCATGCTGCATAATGTTCCATCATTTTAACAGAAGTATGTTATTTTCACATTAATAGCAAATTGCTTGTTTTGACTATTGTACTGGTTTACACCTTTGCAATAAAGTATACCTCCAGCACACTTCATCGGCAGTTTGGCCCACAGCTCTCTCTGGGACTCAGGAAAATCTGTCCAAGATAACAACATATTGCCACCAAAGATCAAAAATGCAATGTAGCTTACTAATCGGCAATTAGGATTCACATGACATGCACTTGCATTGTTCTTTTTGATATTACTTAAAATCTAACACTGAAATTACTGCTGTTTTAAAATGTAAATGTTTCAAAAATTATTGTTCTTTCCATCAAATTTATTACCACATCAGAACAGCAAACTGACAACATTTGATATATCTTTTGCATCACTTGGAATTCTCTGCCACTAGGGTGGCTTGCTTTTAATAATTCAGAGCTTCTGATAGGGTGAAAAAAAATATAGAAAAATTATCCAGCATTATGTGATTTGGCTTCAAGGTGTTTTTCTACCACATAATTTTGTTAAATTCTTAATGACGTTACTGGTATTCAAAATACAAATACTATAAGTACATGTCTTAAAGAGGCTGTGAACTCGATAATGCATCTGGTACTTTACCACAATTTAAGGTACTGGCTTGTAATTCTTCCAACTGTGAACTTTAAAATATTGAAGATAAACAACCATTTTCATCAAGAAAGATTCAAAATGAAGGGGCATTTCAGAAATGATGTGTTGCAAAAGAAATGGGTGGAACTTCAAAAAATAATTATATTTGACAAGAACACAAGTTGAAACTTTCTGAAACTTTAAACGAGTCTCTAACAATTTAATTTTTTTTCTTTTTCCTAAAAAAATTTTATTCTAATTTATAGTTCTCTTCTTGATTCCCTTAAAATGATTGAAATGGATTCAGAAAAATTAAAATCAGAATTTTAAAATGTTTCTATGAGAGGATGTTCCTGAACCTCCTAAGGCAGCAAGGTTTCAAATCCAGCCTGATCAAAGTGTTGTGTCCTTGAGCAAGTCACTTCAATTACTCAACTTGATCTAATCATCTCTGACAGCTGCATAAATGAGTACCAGCTTCTGCAACGACTGTCTAGTGTCTCATACAGGTAGTCACAGACTCATTCCAGCCTTGCGAGCCACTTGGCTTGGTAAAGGATTTAGATTTTATAGCTACCACTCTTTTCACCTCTTTACAACCTGAACAAGATATTTTCAAATTTTACATAGCCACATTGAATAAAATCCAAGGAAGTCTGAAGACTGATGTGGCTCTTTACTTTGTTTAAACAAGTGTACTGTCAAAAAGTATTGTAGTGCTGTAAGGCCACGGTCACACTTCAGCATGGGTAAGTATACTTTCCTTTTTTTCCATACTTGGCATATCCTAGAAGTGTAACCACTAATAATTATTGAAGGCATTTGTTGGACGAATGAAATGCGACACCAATTACAAACGAGACTTCAACTGGCCTTCAGGACCTAAGCTCCTAGCACGGTTGAAAACAGGGTTCCTGCAGCTAACAACTCACAAAATTTAAGACTATTTTAAGACTTTTTAAGACCCGAATTTGGAAAATTTAAGACCTAATTTTCCTTTAATCTTTTATTCAAAAGTTACAATACAGGCCAACTTATGTAACTTATAACTTCTGTTCTATCATGCAACAATAGCTCTGGCATATAACAATCTTCAAACCTTGACCATGAGAAACAATTTTTTTGGAACAAAATTTAAGACCTTTTAAGACCTCAAGGATAAATTTTGGCAAATTTAAGACATTATGAAGGCCTTAAAAATACATAATCAAAAATAAGACTTTTTAAGACTCCGCAGGAACCCTGAAAAAGTAAATGTGTGCAAAAAGTGTGTTTGGTATACTTCTAAGCTCAAGTGTGACCACAGCCTAAGACTAGCGAGTGCATTATAAATAAAACTAGACATCAGCTACTCACTGAAAATATATTTGAATTTAGCTCTTGCACCCCCACAAAACCAGTTGAGTTAAAATGATGAAACTAGAAGAGCACTTCTGACATTTCCTTCTGAATGTATTCTGCAAGATCATTATTTTTGGTGAATGATGTTTACACAACCAAGTTAAAAAAAGATCAAAATGGAATATTTCAACATGGCTTTTAAGCGACGAAAGAAAAAAAAATTCTTAAAGGGGAGAATCTATATCTGTAAAATTAATTTACAAACAATTTCCATAAATAGTTTCTTATTTCACCATACCAGTACCACAGCGATCAGCGAATCTTGCTGAGAGCCTAAAGTTCAAGAACAGCCAAATAATGTGGCTGTCATATGTTGCGAAACATACATGTATGCGTGACTCCAGTGGATCTTGCTGAGAGTTTAAAAACAACCAAATGTTAAATACGGCTACATTGCGAAACATACATGTACAGACTACAGTATGCGTGACTCCCCAAGGAACCTTTGAATCATGCTCCAAAAATACCCACGGCGAAAGATATTTCGAGGCATGCCATGCACCTTTTTTAACGCGAATCAATTTCTGCAAAGGGTTTTTCTAGACGTTGGCGAAATTTTCAGACTAACTTGGAATGAGCAAAGTTAATTCTCGATCAACTTGTAAAAATGTCGACGATGATTGCAGTTAACTTCGAATTATTTGTCGATGTAACTTTGATCTTTATCTTGCTTTTGATAACACTAAAAACCAAAATTGAATTTACAAGCTTTATAATACTTCTTTACTGGTGTGAATGGTTCAAACGATGAACTATGAACCTTTCTTTCACTGGTGTATTGGTCAGAGTTATGAAACCGGTCCCCGCCCACCTCTGACACACTCTCAGTCACGCGTGAAGTTGAAAAATTTAATTCTTGCAAAAATACAGTTGACAAATAAAAGCAAAAAGATTATAAACTTTCAATTGAACAAAACTAGCAGCTCTTCACGTCTACAGTGTTATAACGTACCAGATTGCTGAGGGCGTGTAACTCAACATTTCTTTTACGTGAACATGGGCATGATTCAACTGAGAATCAAAACGACGACGTGACCAAAGTCCCCGACGAGTATGAATGGTAATTGTTTTCTATTTCTAAGGATATTTGCACATGCACAGTCTCAATTCAAGCGACCAGTTCCGTTCGCTCAACTTTATTTGCAAATTGGCAATTAAACACACATGCGGAGTCTCAAACGACGAAGCAAACCTATATTTGTTTATCTTTGGACAGAAATCGAACCGAAACAAAAACACTTATCATGTTGTTGCCGGGTCACTCAACCAAATCTTACAGTTTCCGAGTATTAATTAAATGAATAAGAAAACTGAATGCCAAAAACCACGATTTTTAAATTGTGGATACTTACAAAAACAGAAAACTTGTTGACTGTGCTGTATTTAATGTACTGAGTCATCTGCAAGTTGCAAATATTATAAATAAAAACAAACCTACCGCTCTTTGTTTTGAATCTTCAGATCAATCGAGCCACTCGGAATGTCATATTTCTCTGAGACCGCATCTTTCAAAGCTTCCACAGTAGTTTCATCCAAGTTCATAGCATTGTAGGCTTTTTCGTTTTCCTTTCGGACATACAAAGTTAGTACTGGCGGGGGGCGACGAACGGGTCGTTTTATCTTCGGCGCAAGCTCGAGGTCGTCCAGCGCATCCGATGCACGCAGAAAAGCTTCTCTGGCTGTCCGCTTTAGTCCCCTTTCCCGCAACTCTCTCAGTAAAGGAGTGCAGTATTTCTCGACATCAAAAGTAATACAGCTTCTGTGCATCACTGCCAGCACCATATCCAGTTTTAGAAAGTCGAAAATCTTCACTAAACCCGACCAAAACCAACAGACGTGCTCTGTGTTGTGTTTAGACAGAAATCGAATGGTTTCTAGTCTTCAGAGCGAAGTATATTCGAGCAAACTGTGCTCTGTCTTCCAAATTTTCTACCATAAGCAGAATACGAAATAAACCATACAGTCATAAACAAAACGATGCTTATCTCACGAGTCTCTTTTATACATTAAACTTTCAAATTGGAATTACCAACATTTAAATCCACCAACTCTGCCATCAACGAAACGATACTCGTTGAACTTGTCTGATGACTGAAGTTTGGTCTGGCTCTCGCCTCATTCAAGTGAAACCGGTTTTTGACTGTCCGGGTGAGACATAGGGCATTTCCTTTTAAAGATAGCTATTATTGTACTTTCTCAATAAAAGTTAAAAAGAAATATTTAAAAACGATCTTAAGTTAATATAAAATCGTTTAATTAAAACAAAAATCCATGAAAACTGGTTACATTGCAAAAAAAATAGCAATTTCAAAATCTGTGTTTTACCCCTCTCCTGTAAGTTACGTTCATGTCATTTCCGCGCCAAAAATCTGTTCATTAGTTTTCTTTGCTTTATTGCGATGATGTCATTGTTACCTTTGCACCCAGTCTCCAAATTTGTCAAACGAGCACCTGATCAACGGCCAATTGACCAATCAGATTTGAGTGTGTGCATGTGCAGTAATTTTACTGAATTTTCAATCGAGTACTTTTACATTCGAAAGCAAAAACAGGATTTTAAGGAAGGCAGTGGTTGTTTTCAAGTGCGTGGAATTTGACGGTGTAGAACTACGATTAATTCAGAAAAAATAGTTCGAGTGCACGTTTTGTCTTTTAATACAGTACTGTAAAGTTCTCAATGGGATTTTCTTGAAAATTAGCTATCTGCGGTGGTGGATCTGAAGGGGTTGCAAGGCTGAATGTTTACCATGCGGTATCTGTAGTGTATCTGGCGAAGTTATTGCAATTTCCGTTCTCTTTAGTATTCCACCAAAAACACACATTGTCATTTTCTGAACAATTGCTGTTGAAAACGAAGGATTACCGTGTATGTATAGGACTGCGTACGTTGGTAATAATATTTTTTAAAAAACCGGCTTGACCTGCACGACCAGTTCGTACGGTAGTTTCGAAATATCGTGCCGTATTTTGATTTGTGGTTTTTACAAGGGCCAATTAGTGATATTCTTGGTTGCTTTACCTGCTGTATCGTGTCATGCATACAGGCTTCACCTAGCTTGTTGACCATGTACTCGTAGAAAACCGACTAGCTTATGTTCTAATTGTTTTAAATTTTAATATTACTAGAAGTTACCAAGGTAAGTGAAATACAGCGGTCGTAGTGCAGATGTAAATGCAGACTTAGGCCGACTTTTTAAATCCAGAAAATCCAAAATTAAAGCCCAGGGCTGCGGTATGTACGGGGAGGCTTATAAGCGGTATGAAAAAAGCAAACGTTTCAGAACGAGCAGATACTGTCCAAGAAATAAATTGTTAAAACTAATGTGCCATGACTGATCTGTTTTGCGTGATCGTGCGTCACAATAAACGGATTATCTATTTAAGAAACAACCGTGAAACACCAATACAAATACCACAAATCAAATAATACACGCTTTTTTTGTAAGACTGAAGAGCTGAGTCTGATTGTTCTGAATTACGACAGTTTAGCCTCAATTTCTTGCGCCTACATATAATTAACATAATATCTTTAGAAATTGGATACTTTTTTTAAAAGTGAATATTTAATAACTGCCGCTAAATTGCTATCGCTGAACATTTGCGGAGTGAAAAAGTGACATGTGGGCATTTGTTTTCGGCCAGAGATGAACGAGCAAACTTTTTTGATTGTTAAAACCTTGCAAATTGGCAATGTGAAAAAAATCATTCGCGTTGAAATCCGAGCCTCGATTGTTTAGAGGTTAAAAAGGCCCATTTACACTAGCATGAGCATTTTTGCTCATTTCCCCCACTCCTTTTTCTGCAAATGAGCCTGCGAACAGGCTACATTTGCACTAACAATTTTTGATGCATTTTTTGTCGCGATGTCCATTGCAATTTTTCTCGCGCTTGCTTTGCAAGTAATAGCAAGTGTGAGCAACCAGCAATTTCAGATGAATTTGATTGCAAGAAAAATTGCAGCGTTTTGAACATTCTTGAAACTTGATACAACTTGGCGGCGAGAAAAGTTGCAATGGAAATCGCGACAAAAAATGCATCAAAAATTGCCAGTAGCGTGTAACCGGAATAAGTACATTTGGATGGAGATCAGTCTGCGTGGGGTCGCACGGGGTAGCTGAAAACCAGGCGGAGTATTATTCTTGTTGGTACTGGTAGGTAGTTGGGCTCTGATATACACGCTTTTTTATAAGAACAGTTTTATAAAAACAACGAGGCTCAGGCTCCGTCCACACGTATCCGGATATTTTTGAATCCGCAACTTTTTCTTTCCGGATTCGCTTTTCGTCCACACGTGTCCGGCGAATCCGCAACTTTTTGAATCCGCTCTCCAGAGTGGAAATTTTTGAATCCGCAAACAATTTGGAACCGTGTGGAC
>JANSTQ010168375.1:0-10290 GCA_026167885.1 Bergia puertoricense
TTGATTTTTATGGCATTTTGTATTTTCTGAATTCAGTATTTTGTGAAAAGTAGAATTGCCGGAACCTACCACTGATTGTTAATCCGTAAGCAAAATCGATCAGAGATTTTAAAAATGAACTTAATTTTTGTCAGAAATTAATTAGCTGTCTGTCACAATAATGTGAAGTTCATATTATGAAACGTCTTGAAAGCTCTCTTTTTGATGTGTACACTTTAAAATAAAGCCTAATGAACAGTTTTCGGGGGGGAAAAACACGAAAAAAGTACCTTTGTGGTTGTATTCCATCTGTTATGTTGCCATGAAAACGGATGAAGTCACAAAAACATCTTCATTCGTTTTGACGGCAACTGGTAATGTACAGAATTTCAGTTGTGCCAATGCTGAGCTCATCAGCTATTAGCACAAAGACGTGATGATAACTTGTACTAGAGCTATGCCAAAAAGTTTTCATGACCGACTTTAGGCTGATATTTCTATATTCTCGTGCTCGGTGACACAGAGGCGGGCTTGCGTGCAGAATAAAAGGCAAGGGCGACACGCACAGCGGGGAAGAAAATGATAAGGAGAGGGAAAAGGAAATTGCCTTTCTTGACGTTTTTTACTTTCTTGCGGCCTGCTGAGGATGTCTATTCGCCCATTGCTTTTTTCGGGAATTCAGAACAAATTTTGTCAAATGTACAAATTTAAATAAAGCAGCTTAAGACTACCTTAAAACATTTTGGTGGGAACATAACTTACATAATCTGAAGTCAAACCTACCAATAACAGTGCACTGTGATAGTTTTACGAGCTTATATACTAACCAAAATATACTGAAGGACCAATCGGAGTGTTTTTAGAAATTCGATGAACTTCTAATTGCAGAGATAATGACGTTTCTTGTCTCAAGTATTAAATGCGTCGTTTCGAAATTTTTCTCTCTTTTGCAGCACCGCATTTCATGTTGAGCGCAAGACAGCGTGGCGACTCGGCTTTGACATTTAAAAGTTTTAATAGAAAGGAATTTCTAAACAAACACGATTTCCTCTGCTGGCTACGAACTCAGGATGCTTTGAGGAGCCAAAGCGACTTCAGAAAATCTTAGTTGTAAAATGTAACGTTTGGCCGTTAAAACAATAGAGAAGTAAATGGATAATGCGCGCACAATTTCAAAATTAAAGAACTCGTTTAAGAACGAATTTTTACCGTATACGGGTTTTTAAACACAACAAGTATTCCCACACTTTTCAATCCAAAAATTGTCGTTGACCAACTTTACAAACTACAATGAGCGTGGCTGTTCAGTCGTTTAGATTCCTGACTGGCATTTAATACAAAGTCCCGGGTTCAGCCCCTGATCATGAAGAAGGTTGATTTATTTCGGTGATCTTCTTTGCCACACCGCGCGTCTGAAGACACCGGGGGGTGTTAAGCCGTTAACGTTGTTGTGATCTTTCAACGTTCCATTGTACGACTTAAGAAAACTTACACACCTATTGCTGTGAGGCCGAAAGTTTTAATGTAAAGCGCCTTAAGACGCAACTGTTAAAAACACTTTATAAACAGGGCAATTTATTTACATTATTTTAACAATTTCATTACCATATAAATAAGAATTTTCTTCCGTCATTTAGTTGTCAAGGTTAAACTAGGAGGAAAGGTGTGCTTTGGTGGACTTACTAGCAGAGCTTCCTCAGAAACTGCGGATTGATTTTGCCTCTGCCCATGCGATTTGAGATGATTTACAAGACTAGCCTTTATGTGGTTACAATCAAAGTGAAAATTTCAAAGCGTATGTTGAAGGTGTTTTTCATGCTAAGAAAACAACTTAGCTATTCAACTTTGAATAATAAATATTGGAGAAATGATATTGAGAATTTAGAGATACTACATTTAGTTAATTGTTAGCACCATTTTTTCATTTCACTGATATTGCCTAAAACTTGCAGGAAAAACTGAAAAGATTGCTTGGATTGAGATTGTGTCAGTACATCGCATGGAAAACTTATAGCTGAATGCTAATTTTTGAACACCTGCACCGGTCTTTA
Source organism: Bergia puertoricense (assembly GCA_026167885.1). Classification (NCBI taxonomy): domain Eukaryota; kingdom Metazoa; phylum Cnidaria; class Anthozoa; order Zoantharia; family Parazoanthidae; genus Bergia; species Bergia puertoricense. The sequence continues at coordinate 2,031 of JANSTQ010168375.1, forward strand.
ACTAATGATCGCGACAGCCAGAGAGCGCAAAATTCTCGAAAAAATATTAACCGAGTTTAAGAATTGTTTCCTATATGCGATTTACCGCTGAAAGAATACGTTAATAGTCAATTCTGTTCCGGTCCTTTCTGAGTATTCATTTTTATCTGTTTTTTTACATCATACTAACTGTTTCCCCAAAGGACGGATGACCAGAATTTCAGTAACAAAAAAATATTGTAAACACATAGTGCAGTTAGCTGCAAGGTTGTGAAAGTTATGTTTCGGTACTTTGTGCTACAGACAATTGCTGTATGTCCAGTTATTACTTATTAGATGGTCAACCAGATTTCCACCAGGTTTCTGGTTAAAGTAAAAATGAATCGAATGAACAAAGCGTTCAAACTTTACGTCTACTTGTTGTAATATCGTTTAAATTTATCTCAGATAACAGTGCCAGTTTCAGCATTTAAATGTATAAAATTGATTCAACTTATTTGACTTACCATGTGACTGTGGTAGACACATTAAAAAAGCGGCAAGAGCGAGAAACGCCATCGATGTTAGGTGTTTTAGTGTATGTCAAGATTCACTGAACAGCTTGAGCTTGCTGTGCGACCATTCTTTAAGAAATTCTTCTGAAATCTTTCTCTCAGTATCGAAAACAATTCAATCGACAATCACGAAGAGCGACAGTACACTCTAAATAAAATATGTCATAAGTGACCTTAGATTGAAAACGAATTAAAAACATTCAGATACCTGGCGTCACCTATAAGAGTTTAGTTACCACGGATACGTATGCGTAGCTAAAGTTTAAATTTATTTTCCAACGTCATTTGGTTCTAAAAGGCAAAATTAAGACAGTGATAACTATTATACAAACAAATTAACAGCGGCCAATGGTAGCCTGCATGGCAGAGATAGACTTCACCGCCGGTATATGCATATAGAGGACTTTAATTATTGTTACAAGCCGACTGACCATTTAATATTATGTGGGGGGTGGCCAGAGTGGGATTGATGCCGCAGTAAGAAGAATGGTTGCACGTCTCGAGAACATAAAGAAAATGTATGGGATAACGTAACAGTACAACAGAAAGAGCTACCAGCGCGCCAAACGAGACCTGGCACGCACTAACGCACATACATACTCTCGCGTGTGCATATACACTCGCATGAACACGTACGCTCAATATACATACATATATACATATATACTTACATTCATACATACATACATACATACATACGTAACCTACGTACGTACGTGCATGATGGACTGAGCCGTCGTGTCCGATGGATCTCTCCTCTTCAGTGCATCTAGTTTGGTCATCGTCAGTATTGGAGCCTTTGATGGCTGTGAAGTCCAATCCGGGAACGGCATCGACGCCCGCATTATAGACACATAGAGTCGGCTCCTGGTGGCGGTTGGGTAAGTGTGGCCACGTGGCGCGCGCGCCGACGCTGCTTTTGATCGTCAATCCTATTTTATTCTAACGTCTTCAGACTTTTGTGGCAAAGTCTGCGTCATTCAGCACGATCAGCGGCCACTGTTTCCCACTCCGTGGTGCCGATGCTGCAGGCCTTGAGGGTTGATTTGAGGACATCCTTGTATCTCGTGTATTGCTCTGCATGTGATCTCTCCATAGAAAAGTGTCTTCGGCAGGGGCCTACCTTCGCAGTCGTCCGATCATCCGATCGTCCGAGGCGACCATAAATTCGTGCGGACGACCGTGAAAGATTGATTAGTCGTCCGTTTTGGCGAGTACGATATTGGTGATAGTTTTAAGTGATAACTTAATAACCGGATCGTTGTCACTTAAGCTTTTTCTCCAAAATAAAGCATTTGCGTAAGCGTTTGCAAATAATTCCAGCTGGTAAGAGCGAAAACACTGATGTTGGATTACGCGGTATTTGTCATTGGGCTCAGTTTGTGCGCTTTGCCTCATGGGAAAAGACGTGACAAAACGTCACGCCATGTTTTTTCGCTCTGCTTGTACAGCGGAACAAAACATGTGGATATTATTGGAAGGCGTGGAATCGGCACGCAAAAAAAGACAAAGGACAAATGAAGATAAAAAGGCGCAGCAGACTAAGTACGAAAAGGAATCAAGGAACCGATCGTTTATAAATGACTGTAAGAATGGCCGTCCGTGGCTTCAATATCATGAAGGAAAGGCTGCGATGTTCTGCAGCACATGTATGGAGGCGGCAGAAATTGACCCTTCTGTTCGATCGAAAAATGTTTTTGTAACTGGCTGTAGAAAGTTAAAACATGAAATGACTTAAGTTTAGTTGTTTTAACTAACGAAATTTCAAAATTAAGAAAGTTTGGACGGGCAAGTAAATTTTCATAAGGGCAAGTATAAAATTAGACTTACTTGTCCGGCTGGCAAGTATGGAAAATGACGAAGGTAGGCCCCTGCTTCGGTATCCTGTAATCATCCATACGAACCACCTGGCCTGACCATGGGAGCGGGGCTTTCATAAACATTGCTTCAATGCCTCTGATCTTGCATCGTTCTAAGACATCAGTGTTGGGGACCTTGTCTTTTCAGAATGTGTTGCAATTTTCGCGCAGATACCTCATATGAAATTGGTCGAGCTTCAGGTGGAGTCGGTACCTTGTCCAGTACCTTTATCCTCTGGCCCGACCATATTCTGTGTTGGAGCCTTCCATATGCTGCATTTTCCTTGCTGATACGGGCCGTAATCTCGTCATCTGTTCTGGCATTCAGGGACAGGAATCCACCTAGGTAGCAGAATTTACTGACTGCTTTTAGCTGTTGGCCATCCACAGTAATGACTGGATTGTGTGGCGCGTCTCCTGGCTTCGGCTGGTGTAGGACTTCTGTCTTATGCTGATGGTGAGAGCGAATCTTTTAGCAGATCTCGAGAACATGTCGACAAGTGTCTGTCACACTCGGTGTGCGCCAATAAGGCACAATCATTGTTAAATAGAAGTTCACGCAGGAGCATGAAGCACACCATTGTGTGAGCTTTCAAACGTCGTAGGTTGAAAAATCCGACATCCTTCCTGAACCTTATGTAGACGCCGTTGTCAGAATTTTTGAAGGCACCCAGTAGCATGGCAGCAAAAAATGGTGATAAACAGGAAGGGTGCTATGACATCTCCCTGCTTGGTTCCGTTGTTGATTTGGAATGGCTCCGACGCGCTTCCCTGGTCCTGTGCTTTCACCTTGATGATGTTGATTATCTTGTCGGGGAAGCCAGCTTTTCCCAGGATCTTCCACGGTCCCCCACGACTAACCGAATCAAAGGCCTTTTTCAGGTCGACAAAAACCATATAGAGTTCTTGGCTTAGTTCACGATACTTCTCCTGGATTTGCCTGGCAGAGAACATCATATCTATGGTGCCTCTCTTTGGTCTGAAGCCACATTGACTATCTGATATGTTGACGTCAAGGTGCTCAACAAGAGGGTTGGTGACAACTCGATAAATCTTGCCGGCAACGCAGAGTAGAGTGAATTTTCTGTCTCATTTCTTGTACAGATGGATTATCAATCCATCCTTGAAATCCTGTGGCACTTGTTGAGGTTCCCATATGGCACTGAAGAGCCTCGTGAGCTCTTGTTCAAGCACAACACCACCGTGTTTGTACACCTCATCTGGGATGCCGTCTTTACCTGGAGCTTTGCCACTTGACATCTGTCCGATTGCCTTTGTTGTTTCTTCGATTGTTGGGGCTGCATTCAACGCTTCAATGACCAGGGCTTGGGGAATTTCTGCAATTGCTTCCTTACTGACCCTAGACTGTCGGTAAAAAAATTGGTTAAAGTGTTCAGCCCAGCGTACAGTGATGAGGCAAGGTTCCTTGATGAACTCCCTGCCACTCAGGTCGAATAGGGGGCTGCTACCTCTTGACTGCGGCCCGTAAACAACTTTCAACTGCTGGTAGAAAGTTTTCATTTCTTTCTTATCTGCAGCAACCTGAAGTTCATCTTTTGTGTTCTGCCAACATTTGTCCTTCATAATTCTTAATTTGACTTGTGCTTCTTGCTTGATCCGGTGGTAGTGGGCATTTTTGATTTGTGATTTTTTTGTCATTTGCGAAATCCACATGCCCCTTGTGATGTCTGTCAAGGAGAGGTCCCACAGAAGCATCAGTTTCATCGAACTAGTCTCGGTATTTTATACTCTGCGTACCCTAAGGCGTCCTTAGTGGACTGTTGTATCTTGGTTCGAAGGACGTTCCAGTGATCATCAGATGGCCTGTGGCTAGTGTGGCCAACATCCACTAGCGAATCGGTCATGGCACGCTTGAATTCAGCACGAACTCGCAGGGCATGCAAGCTTGTAAACGTTCAGTTTCTAGACATACATACATGCATACGTGCATACATACATACATACATACATACATACATGCATACATACATATAAATACATACACACATACATACATACATACATATAAATACATACATGCATACATACATATAAACACATACATACATACGTACATACAGCTATTTCAAAAAAGGTTGTCTTAGTCAATAGTCGATACTGGAACCGAATGGAACTATGGGGGTTCAAGGAGCACACATAATTTATTACTATTAGCATTGACTTTGCATAATGTAGAGTGAAAGTTCATCATAATGCCACGGCCATGCAGTAACGATCTTCGCTGGCATTGTGCGGCTTCTCCGTGGTCTACGTCTATTCGTAAAGAAAGAAACATCTGGGGGAGTTTGTCCCGCTTGGCTTTAATTTAGAAGAAAATTATTGATGTTAAGATTAAACTTTATAACAGAGGTTTGTTTCAATCATCTTTCTACCCAACCAAAACAAGATCAATTTTGAATCAATGGGGTAATGAGCCAAAACATTCCTGTGAAGAAATATGATGTGCAAGAAACAAAATCCGTGCAAGAAATGCTAATTAACAGGCACGTGCGCTGGTGCTTTCACGGACTGAGTAAATCGTTCAATTTGAGTTTGGTAATTTTAGAAAATTGTTGCCCTGATAATTTGCTATTTCCGAAAATGTAATCTATAACGGAAAATTTTTGTCTAAAAAGATTTGTTATTATAATCACTTATTGTAATTATAATCATGATTCTTTAGGTTTCAAAAGATAACACGTTGGAAACTAGTGCAAGGAATTGAAATGATTGCGCTGATAGTCATGCATATTTGCTTTTGAGACGCTTAGTAATCCCCACCTGCTTCCTTCTCAACCTTTGGATTAAAAAAGAAACACTCAGAGGATTCCGCCACAGCAGCAACTTCAGAACGGAACACCCCAGCTGCCGTATTTCATATACTTACAAGCAAAAACATTTGTTCTTTTCTTGGCCGCGGCTCCCGAGTTACTTGCTTGTTCCCGCGCTGATGTGAATCAACCCACAGGGTTATCCACCCTTTCTTTTCCAGGGAGTACGCCTCTGCTAGCTGCACGCTTGTAGCAATTGCATACCTGCTACTCCCCTTGCAGTAGCCAGACTGGAAACTTGTTTTGGTGGCGAGGTTCAGCTCCTCGGTACAAGTGTCGAGCAGGTGGCTGCTTCAGATCGTTGACATTATCGAAACGCGGAACTTCTCTCGAACAGAAAATATCATGTTACCGCTTGCTTTCTTTTTTCAAAACCTTAATACGAACATGAGCTCCATTTTCGATTCTAGTCTCGGTTAGAAATTTATTATTGATACTGTAATTATTATCACTGCTATCATTGTTATTATAATTTGCCATTCAATATTACTGTACCCAAAGTTCCTTTCGGTTCCAGTATCGACTATTGACTATGACAACCTTTTTTTAAATAGCTGTATAAATACATACATATACATACGTTAAAATAGGGCTGACACTGACATACATACATACATACAAGGCTAGCCGTTTGGTGCCAGTGTTGTTTTAGGGGAAGTGTTCTCTGACTTGTGGCTCTGAACACTCCAACTGTTATTGTGCCTTGCGCGCAGCTTTCATTGCCAAATAATTAGAACACAAGCCGGGTTCATTTTCACTCATGGAAACTGACAATAACGAGTGTTTTAATTGTTGTAATTAAAGTTTGCCTTGATGAAACTGAATATTACAAAATTTTCAGCAATTAAAATGCCTTTCTTTTACACAAACAAATTATTCTTACTGTCAAATTGAGGAATATTAATAAAATGGAGATCAGATTCCAGCATGGTACATCAACAATAAGGGCAGCTATAAAGCCAGTTAATTTTTGATGTAAAGAATGAGAGTCCAAGTATATTTTTTGCGTAACTGACGCCGGCAGTCATTCTGTTATCAAATGTATTGTTTTACTCGTTGCGAACTTCTGAGTTCTATTAGCTTTGTCGAGCCGCTAAACTCCAAGCTTCGGTCATGATTTGATTCGAAAACGTTTAAGCTTTAAATGTTCCGTGAAACATCTTTTTCCCTTTTTTATACTTGACGCACCACAGTTCATAGAGCCACTTGAAGACTCGAACCAACTTTTTCTCCTACTTGTGGGATTGCAAACAAAATATCTGCCATCTGGCTTAGTCGTTAATAGTCGCTTGATTCTGGGGTTCTCATCGCCGACTCCAAACTAACTTCAAATGTGTTGTTGCTTTACACTTCTAGTACGGAAAAGTATAATTTAAACAATAGAGCGATTGCATGTTGTTCAGTTTGTCCACGGTTTTCATAAAATTGATAATTATGGTCATCTGGTCAAAATGCATGCAAGCGACCCACCATCACGGTCTGCAAAAATGTTGGAAAAATGACGCTAAATTGTGAGCGAAACGCGCGCGGCCATCAGTGGTTATAAGGAACCAATCAGATGGATCACGGATCACGTGAAACTTCTACTAAAATACTTTGTTATACAATTGGATTCGATACAATACCATTCAATGCAATGCAATACATTAGAATATAATATAATACATTAACAGTAAATCACGAAACTCCTTTTGTAAGTAATTTTATTATGTTAAATGACGAAACATTTAAAAAATTCTATGCCGTATAAATAATAAAACTTTATTTACTGAGGGTGAAAACACAATATTATGCTGGTCACCCAATAGTTTACAAAATGGCCCAGCTTAAAAAGGTTAAAACTATAGAGAATATTGAAAGCGAAAAGAAAGGGCAAACAACTGTGAAATAAATCTTAAATCTATATATCAGTATGATGCGCGCAAATGATTGGAAACATATTATATACATGGTTGTCAGTAGAAAATCCTGCTGATGTTAAAGAGTTCTAATGAGGAATTCTCGTAAAGTTTGCTATTCTGTAGCCTTTTCCTGAATATTAACTTTATGGGATATCATTATTGTATGAATTATCTATAGATTATTCCCGCCATAGACGAAATAAATACACTTGAGTGAAAATTCTTAAGCCCCGAGTTTCTATTACAAAACGGTATCATAACATCATTATGACACGATATCCCTATTTAGTGTTAAATCTTAAAAGAATATCCTAATCACTTATGAGATATCTAAAATACAAAGATAGTCTAAAATACTAGAATGCTAAACTATGGGTATCTTCAAGATTCCACTGCAATTCGGTGATGACCGATTTTTCTTTTGCCACCTCCAGATCAAGGTCACTTTTTAGATTTAAAAGGGTTGTTTCACGGCTTTGCGCATGCTCAGGGATGTATTGACAAAACACCGTTTTCAAGCTAAAAAATCTCTAAACAGGCATTGTTCAGATAACCTTCCTAAGTTTTTCAAGGGACAGATGCTACGGATGGTCTGTTAGGGGGAGGTGATTAGGTTGGATTATATTTGCCACTTCTCATGGCCGGAACACAATAAATTGTTATAAAATGCATAAAAGCTTGGCAGAAGTGATCGATTACCGCCTTTTCAGTGGATTAAGGATGTTTTCTTTTGAACTGATTTTAACAAATAACGAAACTCTTTGAATCAGCTATGAAAGAGCCGCTTTAATCGCAGAAACTCGAATGCCTCATGAGGTATCGGATGAGAAATAGAGCTGATACGAAACGAAAAGGCAGAACTGCGCAATCGCGCTCGCATTGGTTACGTTGTTTGTGTCCTTAACTCGATTAGATTGTTCTACATCTTGTTTGCAACGTTTTCAGTAATTCAGAGATTTAAACTCGGAAATGTTTTATGAAGAAATCGATCTTACGTGTACACAAGCATGCGTACTACCGTGTTTGACACCGTTTAAGGCAACTATGAATTACAGTAGTGATACAGTAAAAACCCGCATATAAGAACCTAGAATTTTCGAGGTCAGGCTGAACAGGTTCTTATATTTTAGGGTAGT
>JANSTQ010168386.1:0-10288 GCA_026167885.1 Bergia puertoricense
TTCTTCGTAAGGAAGCCAGAATGACAAGAAATAATAAGAAGGAGGAAAATGCTTCAGATAAACCCAAATACGACTGGGCACTTTACAAAAGAAAACAACGTGAAAGAGCCAAGGCAAGCGAGTCAAAAAGTCCAGCGCAGAAACGAAAGCGACAAGCTACTTCGACGGTATCTCTCGAGGAAATTGATAACGCCTTTCCAAACCGTGTTGCAAAGCATCGTTTTGTTCAAGAATTCTAATCGAAGCTTCCAAAATCACCATCGAAGAAGGTAGCGACATTGAAAGCAATAATAAGCAGCCCAACTACACGCAGGAGTCTTGAGCAGAGCGGCCTGATAAACTGTCCGGAAGATCGACAGGACGTCATTATTTCCCGAGCAGCCTTTAAATAAGTCAAAACAGCTTTAGAGAGCGCTACGCGCGGAAGATCTGACGGCAGCAGAGCGGCAGTTCAAGTGGGTCTTGCTTTTGTGTGTGGAGAGGAAGTCAGTCGTCAGCGCTTGAAATCGAAAGTTGCGAGGAGACTAAGCATTAACTGGAAGCGTGTCACGCATTCAGCTCAAATGTGAGTCAGAACGTTAAAAAAGCCCAACTCCTTCTGGACGTATGTCGAGCGTCGCACTAAGTGTGATGCAACTTCAAGCGAACACCTGACGACGGCGTATGACTTTTGGGCCAGCCCAGGAATATCCAGACCGACTGGAAACAAAAAAAGATATAATGCGCAAACGGTTGGCTCCAAAAGTCTACGCAACCCATCCCAAACAAATTTTAGAAAAAACACAAACTGAAGTTTATTTACAGTTCAGGGAAAAATTTCCTTCAATCAAAATTGGCCAGCGCAAGTTCGAAAGCTGCAAACCTTTTTTCGTAATCCCGCCAAGAAGTGCCGACCGAATCACACTCTGCTGTAAGCTCCTTGAAGAAACAAATATACTGTTTCAGTCCTGCATGGAGTTTAGGAAGAGGCAACAACAATTGGGTGAAGAAGCAATGCCTGGACATCCAGTTTTCGAACACCTTGGTGACCTGGTGAATAGTACGCTCTGTGAAAAGGAGGAAGGGGAGGAATACCGCAGGAGAGAATGCCTGGATCGCCAATGCTCACAGTGTGGTGTTTCAAAACTTAGTCTCATGGACGAAGAGCTAGACTAAAGCGAAACAGCTCCCATGGTTAAATGGTCAAAGTACGAATATGTTGAAGCTGGGACAACAGAGGATGGAAAGGTAGAGTGTCACATGATTTCATCCTAGTTAAATACCTATCAATGTTTAGTCCAAAGTTAGGGGGGAGGGACAGGCAACCTAAGGATAACTGATTATGAAGCGTGCCCCATGGGTCGGAAATTTGACAATAAAAATGAATAGTGCTCAGAATTTTACCTATCAAAGAGACTTAAAAATTGATACAGGAATCTCTAGTAGTCACTCAGGGGAGGGAAAATTGGCATTGACATACCCCAGAATGTCTAAAAATCCCCTAGGGTTGCTCGCTCCACTCCCCCTTTAAGCATATGCATTAGATTTTAGCTAACGGCCATACACATATCACGCGGCAAAAACCGCCACTTTAGAGACTATTATTAGAACAAAAACATTGATTTACATTTTCTTCCATCATCGGTCAGTTTTTATTAATAATTAGTATATCCAGTTGGCTGGTCTGTGTTGTGGTATTTTAGCAAAACACATATCCTGTAAAACTTTGTTTTTCTTGTGAAAGTGTTCAGATTCCTTGCACACTCAGACAGAAACCTGAGTGCCCCCTCCTCCGTGTCTATATCCTCCTCTTAATCGTACTTAATACCACTTTTTAACTATTTACCGACTCCTTATTCTTTAGCTAATCTCATTTTCTTCATATTTTTTTTTGTATCAGAAATCGTGCATTTGTTTAAGGAACACGATGTTGATTACCCTGCGTGCACATACTTAGTTCTACAAAATTGCCGGAGTCAATTGTTTTTATGGCGGTCGATTTTTAGATGGCTCCGTCAAGAAGGAATGCTAAGAACTCCTCAGCGTCTCCTCCGCCTTCAGGATCCCCTAAGCCGGTGGATGATGTCTCAACGATGGTTAAAGACCTTTTTGAGGAACATGTGGAGCAGATTAAACGGCACTTTTCGGAGGAAATGGCGAAGCAAACAGCGAGCTTCAAAGCGAGCTTCAGAGAACTAAAGGGCATAGTCGATGACCTGAAGCAGAGCCTTGAATATAGCCAGGCTGAAATTGCTGATTTGAAGTCGCAGTTAGCAAAACAGCAGGATGAAATAGATGAAAAAGACGGGAGATCGAGAACCTGGAGAGTACTACAGCTTCACTTAGATCAAAGCAAACCTATCTGGAAAACCAAAGCCGCCGTAATAACCTGCGAGTGAATGGGATACCAGAAAATGGTTACGAGTCCTGGGATAAAGTAGAAGAGAAACTTAAACTTGTTCTGGTCGAGCAGCTGAATCTAGCTGCCGAGCCTAAGATTGAACGAGCCCATCGGGTCGGGAAGACAACTAAACCTGATGGCTCGCCCTTGGAGAAGCCTAGGACAATCGTCGCCAAGTTCTACGACTGGAAAGTCAAAGAATTCATCTTACATACAGCACGCAAAGTAAAACCAAGAGGAATCTATGTAAGTGAGGATCTTGCTGAAGACACCAGGATGAGAAGAAAGGATCAACTCAACAAGTTAAAAGAGGCTAAAGCCTTGCTTGTTAACTTGGCATTACGTGCATTATGAATGAATTTTACCATATGTAAAACGCATGTAAAATTAACCCCCCAAAGTGACCCCGCTTGTGTCGCATTTTACCTGCATTATCCAAAATTGGGAATATTCGTGTTTTACCATTAGTCTTACTGTCGTTTTACAGACAGGTTTATTCGAGCTATCCATGCGTTTTCCACGGATGGAAAACGCTTGTAAATTAACTCCCCAAAGTGACCCCACTTGTGTCGCATTTTATCTGCATTATCCAAAATTGGGAATATCCGTGTTTTACCATTAGTTTTACTGTCGTTTCACAGACAGGTTTATTCGCGTTATCCATGCGTTTCCCAGGGTTGGAAAACGCATGGCGTATGGTAAACAAAACTCGCTCGAGTTGCATCATATTATCAACAGCCGTATTAATACTCCTAATGTACCAATAGTTTTGCTTCCGTTTTACAAGCAGGCTTAGCTTAACGTTTTTCCGAATTTTCTGTTGCTAAAAAATCTGGATATACCGTAACCCCTTTCAAAACTTAATGTCATACGGCTAGAATTAACAGTGGGTTTTTACTCTGCTTGCGTGTGTTACCATGCCAACAAGTGCAGCGGGCCCACCTTCCGCTGACACAATTGCTCGTCGTAACAAATGCTGGCAAACAATCCACATTTTAAAACTGTAATTCGCGCATTTGAGCTGTTTCACGCTTAATACAAGAAAAGTTTGCATTTCTGCGTACTTAAAGACCTGGAACTAAACATTGCTGGCAGTACTGTAAATTATGGAGGGTTCGCATCGCCCAGATCGGGGAGATGTTTTCAAAGACTTAACCGGGCCACGAGGTTGAATCGATCACAGTGGTAAGTTAGATACACGCATGTTTTTTATAAGAACCAGTAAATTTTGTTAAGGCTCACTGTTCTTAATTTTTTGGCGACTTCAGCCTCAAATTGTTCTTAATTTATTCTTATTTCTATGAGCAGCTCGTTACTCATGCAGGTTGGCCATAACACCCCAAGATACAACGATTGCAACTGAGGAACTTCAGTGCTAAATTCAGTATTACATGTATCATTTTGGACAATGATAGTCATAAATGAGAAAAACCGTGAATCTTTTTTGTGTTTTATACTGTATTGTTAAGTTAAATTACAAGTTTCAGTAAAGTTTCAAACAGAAACATTTTCATAGTTGTCGAGTCCAAGCCTCGGCTTGTTCTTAAACTGTTCTTTAATTTTGGCCAATTTGAGCAAAATTAGTTAATACAGCAGACGTTTATTAGACCATTTACAGTTAGATGCATTACTCAGAGCTTATGGTATTGCTATAACATGTATGTAAGTTGTTTTGTAAAGCATACTAATTGGGCATTTAACCCTTTTCTATATTTTAGGCTCAAAGCACAGATCACTGAGTGTGAAAGAGGAAGGATTGCTTGTGAAGAGGTTCACAATTTAATTCGATCAAGATATTCTGATATATCTCAACGTGAAGCTGGACTAGTTCTAAGAATGGCATTTTCAAATGTTTGTCGAAAGAAACACAGATCAGGGTACCAATATTTCTACCATGGTATTGTTTTTAAGTTCCCTAGTTCTCCAGTTGGCAAAGTAATCAAAGATCTTTTTCAGATGAGCATGAGCTTTTAAAAAAGAAAACCAAAGAGAGTGAAGTCATTCTCAGGGTGGGAAAAGAATGTCGTCACAAAGCTGAAAAAGAAATGGAATACAGTAAAAAACGAGTGTTGGAGCTAAAACAACTGCTTAAAAACATTGGGGATGCAACTCCAAGTGTCACTACTACCAGGAAATTTTTACCACTGCCTACTAAAGAGAGGGAAGGAATTATTCCAACAATTCCCAAGGAGTTACTTCTTGATGCTACTTTGCCTAACAACATCAGTTGAAAGCTTGGAAATGGGGCATTTGGTACTTGTATATTAAAAGTCTATAGAAACACAGAGGTTTCAGTGAAGCTCCTAGAGGGAAGTTCCTACCAAGAAGTTGTTTTAGAGCCAAAGATAATTAAAGTCTTAGAGGGACATCCAAATCTACCAATTCTACTGGGTATAAGTCCCCAAAATTTGAAAGACAAGTACATTGTGACCAAATTCCATGGAAAAGATGTGAAGGGAATTTCACTTTGGAATGCACTGAGGAGTCCGAATAATGTTGACATTGGGGCTGCATCATTTCATGATATCTGTATTGGGATTGATAAGGGGCTTTCTTATATGCATATAAAAAGATACTTGCATAATGACCCAAAGGCTGACAATGTAGTAATTGATTTTATTGAAGATAAGCCCAGCCCAGTGATAATTGACTTTGGAAAAAGTTGTAGACTTTTTGATGCCAGAAGAAAGTTTGTACCACCTGCAGAAAGAGAACAGTATTTAAAGAGGCATAGCCACATAGCACCTGAACTTGTCAATGGAGTGCAGACTTTGTCATCTGATGTATTTTCACTTGGTGTGCTACTGAGATGTGTTGCTGAACGTATTAAGGAAGCATCAACATGCATTTCTCTAGTCAGTAAGAAGTGCATTCATCAAAATCCAACTGCACGCCCAAACATGAACACTGTTGTGGATGAACTAAAACAAAATTAAAGTGATTATGCACAGCAGTCAATCAGAGTAAGAACATTGACATAAAAAGGCTGGCATCTGTTTACCGAACAACAATTTGTTCAACATTTGACCGAGCAACACTGCAATATGATTTGCTTGCAAAATGAACTTCATTCTTTGTCAACAATCCTGGGCAGCTTTGTTCAAAAAAGCCCTACTGTGTAACACAAGTATTCCAAATCTCCTTACCCAGGGTAGTTTTATTCATTTGCTCAAAGAAAATTTATAGAAAGATTTTATAAATATTAGAATTCTGTTCAAAATTGATTACACTCTGAGCAAAAAAATGCATGATTGTAAAAATTTAAAATATAAACTTACTGTTTTCCCCACATATTTCAAAACTGCAGTAAAACAATTCTCGTCGTAAACATAGTGTTATTGAAGCTTCCACAGTTTTATATTATAATATTATATCACTGTAAATTATGTATTGCTAGCAACTTCAGATGTTATCAATTGCTGACTTCCAAATGAAGCTGAAAATACATCAAAATGTGTCAAACATCATAAGGTCTAGTCTTGTATTGTCAGTAGCTGTGAAGTGAAGCATATGGTTTTTGTTTTTTGAATCAAATGCACTCAAGCAGGGCAATCGACTTTTCTCTTTTTCCGCTTGTCTGTTGGACAAGTAATATTCAAGATTCACTTGTCCAAATGAAAATGTAACTTGCCCTTTATAACACATTAATTACAGAAAATGGTAAATTTATCACTTCTCTTAGAATGGAAACTTAGAACATATATGAAAACATAACTTTTAAGACAGTGTCTCACTTTGGAGACACTTTTCTAAAGTTGTTAGCATTACTTAGGTTAGTGAACTCAACCATAAGTCCTTATATGCTGATATGAGAATGTACCTTGACAATAATTTGTGACAAGTATGTATGTAAGAGGCACATCTTTTCGATTCTTCAAAGCTATAATCTTAACTAGTATATACTATTTTACAGCAGAAAAAAGAAACAAACACCTTTTACGGTTTCAGGGTTAGAGAATTTCATTGCATGATTTGTAATCTCTTAACCAATTAACTAATAGTTATATAAATTCTGCTTGTCTGTGCGGGCAAGTGCTTCAGTAACATTGGTTGTCCACAAGCTGCAACCAAAAGTTGATTGCCCTGTCAAGACCCAACAGCTACATGTATGCTGAAAATTTTTATTCTGCCTGTTGACTATTGTTTGTTGTAAGCTATTCAATATGGTAGTACTCATTCCAAACAAAATTGATGGAAGCTGCCTGTTTCTGAGAAAGAGGAAAATCAAATGTCTGCACCCTGGGGCAAGTCTTAATAATAAATATCAAAAGCCGCTTCCTTAATTAGAGCATGGATACTCTGTCAAACTTTCACTCCTCACCATTTGCCCTGGAAATTAGGCCAGAATTTGTGTTGGATTAGAGTCTAAGTCTTTGATAGCCACATTGCTTTCAAATGTGATTTATTAAAATTTACATGTAAACTAAACACAAATGTTTTGAAATAACCTCCCAGATTAAGGCCACACCAATTTTATTTCTTGTTTTACAGATTTTTCTGGTAAATATCAAGGACTGGAGAGGTATTAAAAAAAAGTTATCAGAAAATTTTTTGTATTAATACAAAAGATAAAGTGCTACTTTTAATAAAAACTTTGGGAATAACTTTACAAATTTAAATTGTATCTACATGAGACACCAGCACAGTGTAATAATGAAACAGAAGATTTGACTTTATGAATAAAAAAATATTTTTTTATGACATCACTTACTTAAGTTTTCCTTCCATTGTGATTTTTTTTAAAATTTCAGCAAAAATTGGACCAGAGGGTCCATAAACAAGAAATAAAATTGGTGTGGCTTTAGCTTAATTTACAGAAATTATTTTTCCCCTTAATTATTTCTTTGATGGTACAAACTCATTTCAGGCTTATATCTGCTAGTTTTAACAAAACTGAGTGAAGGGAAAGTTGCATGTGTAACCTAATTTTCTCCTGGAGGTGTAGCAACTATTAGAACATTTTCCCTTCTGAACTCCCCATGGCCTACTACAAGTCTGGATGTTAATCTCTGGACTGGCATAAAGCATGCTGCCCCAAAACAGTCAAAGTCATTAACCCATATCTGTAAAGGATCTCCCAGAGCATACTGTTCAGGATGATGGGAATACCAGTTAATTCTTGCAAAATGGAAAGTAAAAATTGCTTCAACAGTGGACAAATCTAATGACCTCTTTTTAATCCTGTGACGAAAAAAGTAAAAAACTTCTCCAGGTCGATCATTCTGGCCTTCAATTCTACCATAATCACCAACCCACTTTGCTAGAACATAAGAGTTCCTTGGAGTTCTGCTGCATTTAGAGCCATATAATGTTGATGCAATTGTCACAGATGAATATTTTGCAACAGTGAAAGGAATGTCTATATAGCTAAGGGTCTCATCAAAATCAATAAGCTTCTTGTAAACACCTTCTAAATGAAGGCGATCATCACTGCCAAGAGTAAAATCCTGCATAGGAGGTAGTGGCTGAATATGGGAAAAATCAGTCCATGTGACCGAGTTTAGCACATCAACAGAAATGTCCCGGTATCTCTTGCAAGCAAAAATCTGATCAACTGGGTCACATGTTGTTTTCAATGATCCCTTTGAAACTTTGTCACAAAAATATTCATGTAGTTCCTCTTTATATTCAGAAGGAAAATCAAACACTTTTCCCCTAATTTATGCTAGAAACTTCCTCATGATTTGTATTTCAATGGAACGATTGTTTGTGTGGTAATTTCCCAGGACTCCATTGTAGCGTTCAAAGCTAAAGCACCAAAATCCATGAAAGGGACCAAAGTCATATATGCACTCTTTTAGATGCCCATGCAGATGCATATTAGGAGTGACAAAAGCAATCCCATAAAGTTCCACAAATTTGTCAAGAAACTGAATCAGGTACTTGTCACCAAGTTCAATATCCTGAATTGTAATAACCTTTTTGCCCAGATGTTTGCAAGCTTGAACAAAAAGTTGCTAACAGTGAAGGTCCCTTTCTTCAAGGATACCTTGCAGTGCATATAGGGAGTATACAATTGTCCAAAGTTGCCACTGGTCAGCAGTGAACTCACTAAAGCTACACGATATCTTCCCTGGTATCCTTCCTATGCCTTGTGGTGAAATCATAGAATCCACTTTATCCTGCATTTTTCTAAAATCTTCATCACTGAACACTGGAGACTCGTCCTTCTGCCATACATTTTTCATTATGTGTTTAGCAGTTCCTAAGTAGAGGTTATGCATGGGGTCGATTGGAAAAAACCTGATGCAATCAAAGTATTCTAGCTCATGCAAGACTGAGTATCTAGCACCATGTTGAGAGCACTTGACTTGCTGACTAGTTGGTGGAGTTTCCATTAATGTTTCCTTAGCCAACTGTTTGTGTTCATCAGAACTTCTACTTGACCACTCATCACGATTAAAGCCAGAAAAATCTAAACAACCATCTTTATAAAAGTGTTTTTTGCAGCGAGAGCAGCCTTGTTTGGCCATGTGGCCCATAAAACCAACAATCTTTCTAGATGCTGGTATATCACAAGTAACACATATCAGACCAACCTTGATCGCTCTTGAAAAAAGGCTGCCACTTATAGAAAATGAAACTTTCATTTTCCAAAGTTTCTTAAGTTCATCTACCAAAGGTTCTAAATATGTATTGGCTGTTAGTTTTGGCTCAGTTGGACCTGGTAGAATCACCACTATAATTACATTTTCCACTTTATACCGTTCCTCTCTATTAAGATTAAGGACTACCATATACAGAACACCAATTGATCCTGGAGTGTGTTTATATGGCTGAAACCAGTCAATATTCAATGCCAGAGCAATACTGTTGTAATTTGAGAGAAATCCTGATGTAGATAATTCTTTCCAAACCTGGAAAGGGGTTTCCTTTCCTTTCCTCTCCAACTTATAGGGAAACACCATCCTTGGATAAAGTGTGATTTTTGTTCCTCTACGAACTTTCTTAAGAAGGTACTCTCCACAGGCCCCTGTAACTAAAACTGTATTCATTAAAGCCTTCAAATATTGAAATGTTCAATTAAAAATAAGAAATTATAATTTTAAAAATAATATCAACTAGTCTCACAACACTTTGGTTAGTCCAGAGTGCGAAATCTCAGTAGTATGAATTAGTTGTACACTTTGGTCAGTCCAGTTCAAGGCCCCCTTGTTCAGTTTTAAAGATGTGTGGTAACCAAATTTAATTTTGTACATCAAAACATTGCAATAATTATTAGTTAACAACCTTGATGTTAAATAATTATTTTGAATATAAAAAGTAGTAAAAATACTTGGGAAAACCCTTACCTCTTTTAGTTCGGTGTAGATGATTTGGCCATGGAACAAACTTGCATTTTGCTGATACCTTTTCACCAGAGCGTACTTCAACACAGTCTTCAAACTTGTATAGGGCGTTACACTTTGGGCAGACTATAAACTTATATAAGTCATCATCATGGGTACCTAAGTTAATAATCAAATGTTATTGTAGCTGGCCATTATCATAATTATTGGCAACTCAGTAAAAATTGTCAATACCAGGCAACTCACTGGCTTAAGTTAGGCTCAAGTATGGATTTTAATAGGCACGAATTATAAAGAGGAACTAGAGAGCTCCATTAAGCCCTGCTTCTCCATTAACTTCCCCTCTCTAATAAGACCCCTTTAAAGCTCAAAGTAGATATGCCCCACCCCCTCAAAATGTATAAGGCGATGTGTAAACTAAGCATACTAGTAGCATATTTTATTCTTCTGCTTCACATTTCTGGTTTCTATTTTCATTCAAGGCAGTTGGGATAACTGGCTTCAGAAGAAAAAATTTTTAGTTGGAGTTTCAATTTTGTTTCAATGTTACTTAACCTATCAAACACATGTAGGTTTTAATTGTCATTGAGTTTGGAATATGCCCACCTTCTCTATTAAG
>JANSTQ010168397.1:0-10288 GCA_026167885.1 Bergia puertoricense
TGGTGAAGCATTTACAGGGGTGGACACTAAATTTGTTCAGCACTGCCCAGCTGGGCCAGTAGCAAAAGAAATACAATAACCTGACAAAATTTCACTGGCCCATCAGAATTTTTTTTTATTTATCTAAATTGTGTTTGTAAACTTAAAATATGTATTTTTGCTTAACTAGTCTTTTAAAAGGTGAGGATCTCCTTGTCCTGTAATGAATATCTCCCTATTGTAAGTAACAAATCTACAGTGTATATCCAATGATTGCATTATACATCCTTTGTCACGCAAAATTGATAAGAATCATATACAGATGTTTTAAAATGGTTGCAAAAATTTCAATTCTGGTCCAAAGTGAAGTTCACATCCTAAAAACAGCACTTGATGAGTTACTGTACTTTACAGTTAATACAATGTACATTAAAGGTATTTGTTTACAATATGAATTCACTACTATCCTGCACAAATGTGTGTCTTTTTTCTACAAAATATACTAGCCAGACCCAGGTCGGTGGTTCATAAATCTACCGTGGTGAAACTTGGCAGTTACTAGCCGTCGAGTCTGCATTAGTTTCTATCCCTACATTTAGGAAAGATTAACATTAAACTAGTCTGACTAGTACTTACCCACTGTCTTCCATGTTGTTTGTGTGTTTGTCAACAGAGAAAGCATCAGCTTGGACAAAGGAATGACCAGTGTCGTCAACAAGGGTACCATAAGGAGAAGGATCCTTTGAAATATATATATATATATATATATAATAATAATTAGAACAAAAGGTTTCTGTATTTCAAGCCAGACAGTGCTCGATGCATAGGCAGAGTAGAAACTATTATAAAAACAACAAGGTTTGATCACATATGTGCACTACAGTGCTGTTTCAAGAGAGCTTATTTCAGCTCTCTCTTGTCAGGTGCATATATATAATAATTATATATATTACTACACATTGCATATATTAACATTTTGCCATTTCAGTATCAAGTAGGTGTTAAACGGTACTTAACAAGTTTGAGTTTGGGCTAGCATTTTCTATGAGCAAACAAGATGAAGCCAGGGCCAGTAACTTTTGAAAAGAGGTGGCCCCATGGGTATAAAACAATGGTGAGTGTTCTAATTGTTTTAGAAGTTTGCTGTGGTCTACTGATGAAAGAAATTAAATATCTTTTATTTCCACCAATTTACATTGACCCTATCTGGACTGGGGGATGAGAGGGGGGCAGTCTGAGAATTTTTTCACAAATTTTTTTTTAAAAAAGTTTTTTCTGACTGTTTTTGCATTAGAATAAAAAATTTGTGTGTTTCAAATTTTAAACAAATTTGGTCCCCCTTCAGTGATTTTGGGACTCTTGAAAAAAATCCCAGATGGCAATCACGAAATTCAACATGCGTCCTGTGATGTCATATGATGTCACAAAAGGTTAATTAGATAATTGATCATCTGGTAATGCCCAAATTAATTAGTGTACCAAGTTCTGTTGATATAACTTTGATGCTTCCTGAGATAAATGGCTGCGGACACTTTCTACCCACACATCCCCCTCCCAGGCCCAGGAACCCCCAAAAGCCAGGCCAGATGAGGTTAAATCTTGAAATTAAAGTACATGACAAACTTCAATCACTTCATTCAATCAACCACATGCAAAAATACATCTATGGCAGTGTGCTGTTATATATCACTGAATATACAGTGGTCAGAGGACCAATCATATTGAGTGATTTGATTTGACTGGAGCAAGTTGAGAAAAGTAGTCTTGCTCAAGGACACAACACAGTGGTCAGGACTAGGATCAAACTCACAACCTTTTAGATTATGAGTCAGATATGTTAACCACTTGACTACTGTGCCAACGACCCAGTGGGGGAACTCCCAGTAAGATATGACAGGGGAAGAGAAGGGGTCAAAAAGTCAAAGGGTGTCATTTTCATCAGATTACCAACTGGTATGTTTAGGTTAGTTATTTACTCATTAATAATCAAAGGTACTCATCCCAATTTTTTGCCAGGTCTAAGAAGGTTGGAGTTCTGTCAAATTAAAGTTGGGAAGGACAAAATGAAATCAGCTCAGCAACTGATCTATTGTCGACAAAACAAGTTTATGTATGTTCACTCACCATCAAGTTGCCCGACTGTTCACCAAATCCACTGTTTGAGTTTTCTCGACTACAGCTGTCTGTACATATTCCACTGTGTGCTGGCTTAATAGGAGACTTCAGTTTACTAAAATTAGAAAACAATGAGACAATTTAAAACAAAGTAAATTAAAATTTCAAGCCCCTTTACCAACTTTATAACAATAACCAATAAAACGTTTTTTTTATTCCTTGAGAGTTTGAAAAAAGGTAGCAGTTGGCTCAATTATGGTATTATATCTACCCATGCAATACACAATATACCATATTTGATAATATAAATATTTTATCAGACAACAGTGTACCATCCTGGAGAGAGGAAGGGGGGCATTCTTGGGATAAAACATGACAGGAATGTGTGAATGAAACTATTAATAATAATTAACAAAACTTCCCTAAATGCCATGCATCAAAACTACACCTCAAAACACAATCATGCAACCTTGGTCAAAATTGAAATGTTTTTTTCATCAAAAACTAGCATATTAAATGCTATCTAGGACCTTGCAACCCATAAAATACAGGACTGAGCAAAATCATAAACTGGAAGAAGAAATATCAAAATTGTGAATTTCATAAAAAAACCTTTCACACTTCCCAATCAATTTTCACTATTATGACAGTACCCCCCTGGCTGTACTTATCAGTTTTAATGAAACACCAATCATGCCCCACAAGGAAACAGATCTTGCAGAATTTTGCATTAACCAAATGGTGCATTATGAAGCCTGGCCAATGAAAACAAACCAAATTTATATTTGCCAACAGGTCGTGATCATTTCATATTAGGGTTTAAATTATCTATTAAGCTGACTTACTAAACCTTTCATTCCCAGCAAGTTTATCAAAATTTTATTTTCTCCTCACAGTGTCAAAATAAAATAAACTGTAGTGATTAATTTTAAGACTATGAAAATGTAAAATCTCCCAACCTGTTAACAGAAAATATATGGAGAAAACTAATGAGAATTTAGCCACTCATCACTTTCACTTTTGGGAGTGAATGAGTTAATCATGAACGACTTGGAATGTACCTCTGAGCATTAACTCTCGTCTTCTGTGGAGGTGTTCCACGAGGTCTACTCCTCGATCGTGGCCTGCTGTTTTCTCTTGCAGGCTTCAACCTCCCTTCCTCCCTCATGATATAACTCTCCTCTGCATTATCGGGGATCAGAGGTGAAGCCGGAGGAACACACACACCAGGAGATGACTGCAGAGGAAACAAACACATGATTAAGAATGAAATTAATATAAACTTTACATGAACTTTATCTTTAAGTGTCATGAATGTCCTTCCACTAAGGCCAAACAAAATTGTATCTGCTTCTGGTCACCCAACCGACCCTATCTTTGATCGTATCAAATTGCCAACCCTCAACACCATAACTTTTTATTGCCATTTCGCCTTACTTGTAAGTGTTCTTTCTTTGAGTCAAAAGGTTTTCAAAAACTCAAAACTACACAGGTTTCAACAGTAATTAAACTATAACATTTTCCCAGAGAATGAGTATACTCTACATGCAGATCAAATTACTTCAGTCTGCTTGTCTCCCATGCTGTGGCATCAAAATGAAACTGTGTTCCTTTGGTCATGATCATGATAAAATGTTAACAAAAATTAAAATAATTATACTAGCTGTCCAACCCTAATTTTTCAAGGAAATATGACCAGAACCAGATCATACTATTTATTTGGCCTGATTTGGGACACCATAAATAAAACTAGTGGATGTCTAGAACTGAGCAATTCTCTGATGCAAGCTTCAACTGATATTGGTTGGTTTAAAGTACTCCTTCTTGCTATGTATTGTCACAGAATGACTAATTGATGTTCCTCTGATCTTAATCATTTTAATGTTGGGTATTTTAAATTTTTTCATGTTGTACGGTATCATATTTTTTCTTTTATTTATTTTTATGATGCACTCACATTGGTTTAAATCAATTTACTTTGTGAAACAATGATATCTATATTTTGCTTTTCAAATCTGATTAACAAATTTTGTAGAAGTCCTTAAATATTAGAATTTCATTCCTGTTGTTGTTTAGTAACTATGCCCATTTTGATATACTTTTCCTATCTACACCCCTGGGCCCATTCTTACAAAAAGTTGATTTATTAGTACTAAATGAGGAGTGTTAAATCACAATTTGATTTGTTTCCTTATGCACTGATTTGATCTTTTATTTAGGTAATTTGGTTTTCTTGGAGTGTTTCAACAACATTTTATAAAGGCTCAGGTCTGTAGATGAGCTCCCAGATGCAGTAATTAAATTCATAATTTCACTTATTCCTTGGTTAATTTCAGAACAACCAGGTCTGGTGGGCAGAAGGTTTATTACAAGAGGGGAGGGTGTTATGTTAAGTTTTGATAATTGCAAGTTTTTTCCCTTTCTTTGTATATCACAAACCAAGCAAAATGTTAATCTAAATCCTCTGCTTCATCCTACTTTTGAGATCTGTCTAATATGTTGTGTTTGTTTGGGACCAGTTTCAGCAGTCAAACAAGTTCATTTTTACAGTATCTTCAAATAAATGAAAGTTTCCCTTTGAGGGCCAAGGCCTAACAGAGACCAAAGTAATACCACCTCAGTGAATTGTGGGTTATGAAGCCTTTCCTTATACCGTTCATTACCAAGGGTTTTTCTAAATTTGGCACAAAACAAATTGCAGAAAATGTAATCACTTGATACTTAAACACACCAATTTTAATTATTAGTGTCAGGTGCTCAGAGTTTATCTAAAAGTTCAAATGAAAACTGTGCTTGATCTATAGTATGGCCAAATGTTAAATGTCTCATGGGTTTACAATCATAGGAGCTTAATTGAAAAAATCATATGTGCATTTTGCAGTATTTACATGTTAGACCTCTGAGACTGAGGACTTCTTAGAAGGTAGACTTAACAAAGGCTGGAATTAAAAGATAATAGGGCAAAGACCTACATTAAATCATTACAGTTTATTCTTAATTTGCCAGAGACAATGAAGTATCCAGAAACACAACTTTACAAATTGAAGAATGACTGCAACACTAAAAAAAGAGAGTATCAGCCAAAACACAATGATAAAATCATTAACAACAAACAGTGCAGTAACTTACAAAGATTGCTCATAGATCAAACATTTGAAAAATTAATTTGAGTAATTTTAATGAACTATTTAAAAGTTCTAGCTTGCATTTTAAATGACTTAAGATCAAACTTTTAAAAAAATGTTCTACCAGTGTTTTAGACACAGTACAATGAACTTTATATTAAATAATGAAAGATATTTTCAAAGTATTAAAAGCAATTAAAAAAAGGTTTGTTGCAAATTAAAACAGAAAGGAACTCATTACAAGTTACTAAGCAAAAGAAAATAGAACAAGTTTGAGTAATGGCTGTCTGGTTAGCTACTGCAATCAAAATGAGAAAAAAGTCCTGTTCAAAGTACAAAATTAATATTACATTTTGTAAACTGTCCAAATATTATTTACAGACAAGATCAATATCCAGGTATTAGCTAATCAATGAAATACTAAGTGGAAAGTGATCAAGCAATACATTTTCTCATTCATGATCAATATTATATCTTCACTAAAGCATTTTATAATAAGTATAATTATACTATAATTATATTATATATAATCTTGAGCAAAACTGTGAGTAGCAATTTAATTAATATTTTTGCTTGCTTTGATATATAAAGCAAGAAATGCAAACTATATCACTGTCTGTAAATTTCAGATAATAAGTTTTGAAGTAGGTGGCCAGATTAAAATAATAGATGGCTAGGAATTTTGCGAGGAACTGGAGACCCAGAGTCTCTGGTGGGGTCTAGGGGTATGCTCACCCAAAAACATTTGAAATTTCGGGATCCCTACAATGTATTTTCCTGTATTTCAGCAAAAAACCCAGAGCCCTTCTATGTTAAAAACATGCAACTTGTACCTCCTTACTTTACAAATGAAACTGTGACACCAGTAACCAGCAGTTTGACCCCAAGTAAATCACTGGTAGATATATATATATATATATACGTTATATATTAGAAAAACAGATAAGTTTTTTCAAAAATTTACTACAAGAGACAAATAGTATATAAGTGGAAAATGAAAATAATGCTTGTAGTATGCCATAAAAAGAAGCATGGTTTTCAGGGGAAATTTATTCTTCTGAATAGTTTCATTACTTTTTATCTTATATTATGTGACCAGTAAGAGATTAGAATAATTGCCAGATATCTTCGGATAAATCAGGTAAGCTATCTGACACACATTTGTCACACACAAATGGCATAAAATTACAGAAAAGCAGATCAAAGTTGATAAGTATTTTACTGCTGCTCTGCCTTTGGAATCAAACTTTTGTAACACAATTGCTCAAACAAGAACCAATTTACAGATAATGTGGAAAACAACTCCTGAGAGCAACATCCTTGAAACAATTGTCTTAACTTTGGAAATCACTAAAACAGCAATAGCACATATTTTTCTTCACACATCACCAAAGTTTCATGTTTTCATTTTAAGATTACATGAATTAAAGATTCCCTGCACTCTTTCATAGTGTCACTCAAAACATAGAAAAAAGCTGAAAATAGCAAAGTGTATTTAAACATATATCCAAAATTGTCAAAGACACACATATACATGTGGCAATTTCACTTTCACAAATTTTTACTAATTTCAACAGACCTTGAACTTAGGTCAAAATAATGTTAATAGTTGCCTGCACACATGTGCATGCACAAGTTATTTGTGAGAGTTCCAGGACAACCATTTTTGGAGAAATAAAATTATCTATCATTTTCACAAGGACATTTTGTTATCAAACTCACTTACTAGACTGTAAAACCAACCAACTTTATTGAGTTTTCAAAATACTTTTCAAAAACTTTGAAGAGGACAGACAATTATCCTTTACCTTTGCACACACACACAATATATATATATATTACCCATGACATCAAGGAAGTGATGATAAACATTAAATCTAAGTAATTTAGAGCTTACTATTGCACATAAACACAAACACAATCATTCAGTCACTAAGGTTTGTGTTACTCAGACATGAAGAAAAGTTGAATGCAAAAAGAAAATAACTGGTTTATACATGAGACTATAAATAACTGTTCCTTATATAACTGCCTTTTTGAGTGGCTTTTCCCCTCTTTCCACACAATATTTTTACAAACCAAACAAACCAAATTGCAATAAAGGAAAAGTTGTTGGAACAACTTACCGCTAATCCAGGTCCTTTGGGTCTACCTCTTTTTGATCGACCTAAGAGTTAGACGAAAAGCATTTTAAACATCAGTCAACGATGGGAAACAACTTCCCAATTTGCACTTGTAACACTGGCAAAAAATAGTTCCCTTAGAAGCCCAAAATAATAATCTTCCGGAAATATAAAAATATTTTATCTTCCGTCACCTCAAAACCTTCAATTACATTAATTTTATTGGTACAAACTTTCTTCTGTCGAAAACTCGTTCAGAGCACAAGATTCTTATAATAATTGAATGTTACTAGGAGAATCTGCGATCCGAATGAAGCCATGACAATTTTTACGTCTTTGAATAACTGCCAACTTATCTATAAACAGATTTCATGTTACTGCCTACACGAGGAAATTGACAAGAGTCACTGGGACATTCATGTATGTTACCATTGTAGATTTCTCGACTACACTGGAACGTTTTTCTGATACTTCGCGGAAGACTGGAGGCCTTCTTCAACAACAAATGAACATTCATAAATAATACAAATGGAAGAACGAACGCAGATGTTTTGTTCGCCTTCACAGGTGAACGTCGCAAGATAAAATAGCTACACCAAACGACCCACATTAAACAGTTCGCATAGCGCCTGTGCCATACGCTTTTGAGGCTTCAAACCACACTTCTCGTCCAGTTTCCATTTTCAGTTTGGTCTCGTCGGCCATCTTATGTCATTTGATAGTAATTATTCATATCGCTACAACACTGCCTCTCACTTCTTTGTTCTTCTCAAAGAATATAGTATTTCTACAAAAAGGAGAGGGGAAATTCCGCGAGTGAAACTTAAAATTCGCTACTCCGAAAAGCAACGGTTAAAATTGTAACAACTGGCGAAGCTCAACGCCCATCGAACGAAAAATCAATGATTATATTTGCAACATAACCCCGTGAATAGAAGCCGAGCTCCGCGATAAAATTTGCTCACCGGCACTTAAATGACAGAGATTAGTCTTGACGTATTTTTCCAAGCTTTTCTTTTCAAGGTTATTTTTCGTTATTTTTTTTGCACATTTGCAGGAACGTGAGCTCGAAAGCAAGAATTAAAGCACTTTATGACGTGAACCGAGTCTCTTTTGTTATGAATAGCTTGCGCGCCACATCCTTTGGGCTCCTTCCCAAAATGGCGTCCTCAAAACGCAATGAACACAAATCGTTTATTTCGTGATTTTTAGAAAACTCCACGGTGGAGATTGTATTTCAATAAAAAAGAAACGAAGCAAAACGTGTGCGAAGTAGAGATAACTTTAAGTTTAAAGCTTCCATGACGGTTTACGGATCAACAATTCACTTCTCTCACACTGCTCCAGTAGACATCCCATGCAAATTTCAAACAAATAAATTCTTACTCACCCGACATTCTATATCCTGGTTTGATCCTATAATTTTCAAGCAACTGCTACGAACTCTCGTGTTAGTTCTCTACTAACAACAAGGTCAAATGCTCCTCGCAAGCTAAATCGACGCCTTCGAAACGAAGCAACGCGTCAGAACCCACGAATTATTAGCGACAACAGCGGGTCGACGATGGCAGACGAATGCATTCCAAAATACTTTTAACGATCGCTCTCACAAAAACTATTTTTCGTACAAGGAACGACCTTCATGCCCAGATACGGGCTAATGGAAGTGCCGTTTAAACTTTCCTTACTTTAGAAAGGCGAAATTTCCAAGGCCTGTAGCCTACCTTGAAGGCTGCCGCCATGCATGCTTGAGAGATGCAGTAGGCTTGCGCGAAATTCATGACCCCCTGTGGCGAGTGGCCTCAAATACTAAACGCCAATCAAATCTACCGCTGCACCTTACCGGCTTTCTGATTGGTCTATTCAATTTGCACGTGATATTAAAATCCGCGCGACGCGGCAAAAACTTTGAACACGGTGTCGTTGTCAGCTGATTGTCTTTAATCTCGACGTTTAGTCACGAAACTTGAAAGAACAAAAAGTTCTAGCCATGAGTGAATGACAGGAGATTATTTCTCGGACTCTTCTCTCGGTTCATCATGATTACTTTTGTCCACAATCCCAATCGGCACGGGAGATTTTCTAGTTTATGTTGCAATAAATAAGAAAATAAACACGTGCACCGTTGGAGTACAAGTACAAGTTTTGCTTTGTTTATTTCTGTGAACCAATAGACCTTTGCCAGCTACCAGTAAACACGATCGTTTGATAGTTATTAGTATGGATTGTTCAGATAAACAAAAACTTAGCAACACTACATCGCTGTTGCTTTTAAAAATTGACTTATTTGGTGTGAATGCCGGGTTCAGTCTTTAAATGCCCACTGATAAACACTAATTTACAGCAGCTGAAGCACAAATTGTTCTTCACAAAATTATGACAAAACACGACACTGCGCGATCAATCGTTTGATTATCCACAGATAAACGAAAAGAAGATTGAGCTGTTGTATAAATTACTCGATAAATGGCTGCATCTGATTATTTTACTGATTATTTTACAATAATTTATAAAACTTCAAAGTAAATCATTGATTTTTGTTAGGACTTAGGGTTTGAAACATTGAGTTCTTTGACTCAATAATTTGTTTAATGGGTCAAAAACGATGCAGCTTTTTATATTAGAACAGTAATCGAAACAAAGACATTAAAATATATTTTCATGTTAAATTTAATTACACTGGACCGAGAGTAAAACACGATAGGAGTGGAAATTGCTGTGAGAATCACGCAATCACATGAACGGAGAAAAAGAAGTATTTTTAAAACCTGCAAATATGTGTAAGAAACAAAGACAATTAAAATTAGCGTCTTGATTTCCTGTCAAACTCTGGGTATTATTTCATATCATATCATATCATATCATATCATATCATATCATATCATATCATATCATATCATATCATATCATATATCATATCATATCATATCATATCATATCATATCA
>JANSTQ010168408.1:0-10286 GCA_026167885.1 Bergia puertoricense
GCAAGGCCAGGGATTGAACCCGGGGCCTCCCGCTTGGCAGTCAGAGATCTTACCAACTGAGCCAAGCTCGCACACACCTGGAGGAATGGAAGAAGGAGGGGGAGGAGGTAAGAAAGGAGGAAGAAGAGGACGAGGCCTAGGAGGGGGGAGGAGGACGAGGAGGCGGCGAAGGAGGGTCAGGGGAAGTAGATAAACCGTACTGAGGAGGAGGGGGGAGGGTGGGGTGGAGAAAGAATGGAAAGAGGAAAAGGAGTATAAGAGAAAGAATGGAAGGAGGATGGGGAGACGAGGGGGAGAGGGGAAGATATGGCGCCACAACAGCAATCTTTTTTTATCTAATATAACACAACAGAGACTAATACTTATAATAGTCTGAGAGCTAAAGTGGGAGGCTTAAATAGCTTGAAGTCCGGCAGTATATAAAAAAAGTTTTCTTAAGATTTCAAGACTTTTCTGCCCACAAGCAAGACGCCACAATGGAAACTCAAGCTAGGCCTTTAAGCAAATCATTATTCCGCTCCCACCCCACAAGAACTTAGGGCGATGGAATGGGAAAATAACACTTTTAGATACATACGTGACCTGCAGTGTCAATTAGTTCTGTTTCTATAGCCACACCGTTCACTTCCACGCTGGTGTGATAGGAGTCCTCTAGACAGAACAGAAAACAAACACGTGTTTACTTTTTCGTATTTTCAACGTGAACAACTGCGTGTATTGGAGGGGAGGGGATAGAGAGGGAAAACGAATGTAAAGTAAAAAGTAAAAACACCTTATTTTATTGAGGGCAACACATTTTACGCGTAGCAATATTCTATGTGTCCCTCACCACAACACCGGGATTACCTACGCGGCTTTTCGAGGAGTGTGTGGGTTCTTTTAAGTCCCCTGAGATAACATTTTAGGCATCTAGACCAACGGCTTAACGTCCCTGTCCATGGACGGTGTGGCGAAAGAAGGTCACCCAAAGTTCAACACTCAACCAGGCCGGGGATCGAACCCGGGACCTTCTGGTTGGCAGTCAGAGATCTTACCAACTGCGCTATCTCGCTTTTTTGGACATTGGAACTGAGGACATCTATGGACATCTAGCGTAAAACTACAAACTTAAAGGCAAGCTCCAATTTGATCAAAAATAAACATATCAAATATCAGGTTTTGAGAATTAGGGCCTTTTTATAAGCTGAATAAATAAGATTTTTCTCAATTTTTCTCAGCCCTTCAATCCAAATTGATTTCGGAGGGGGGGTCATGCAAATAATGCTCTTTTGAAGCTCTTTCTCAATACGCAAGTAAATCACGAAACAGCTTTTTTTTTCATTTATCACTCCCGTACATTGGCCAAACGCAACTGCTACTTCATTGCTTGCGCTTGCAAATTATATGCATAGCACTCCTTTTATAAGAGTATAAGAAATGTAACCAAGCCTGAGATTTTGTTTGGAACACGCTTTGTGTGTTGAAAATAAAATACAATAAAATCACATAATGTTTTTATAAATTGAACTTTATTTTACCTTTGAAAAGTATGGTAAAACTAGTCCTATACATACGATCGACGTCCTTTGGGCAATTCGGATAAAAGATATACACTCATTGTATACTGTAAAGGCATCATGTCGCGGAGGCTTCATTATAAATGCCTTATTGTAATCTGAGAACATTCACAAGAATACTTTGACCCTAAAATCGGCAGAAAAAAAGAATATCCAGCTAGAGCATGAAAAACGCTATTCGTTTTTAAAAAAAGGAGTGTACTCACAGGAATCGTCCTCCAAATAGTAAAAAATCGTGGATAAAAATGTTGGTATATGTTGTTTTCCGAGTGCACTGCATGGAACTCGCTGGAAGAGGGGTGGTCTATTAAACCTTTTTGACGAAACGTTTTGAGTATTCTTTTCATAACAATCAAAACGGATGGAAAAAAAACTTTACGGCATTAGATATTTTAGTTCGGGATTATACTCCCGCCAAAACTGACCGGACTTATTCATAACTGATTTTCAATTGATCTTCATGGCGTATGTTTGTCCGGCACATACCAGATGTCATCACATAAACTGTCGAGCACTCAAAAAACCACAAGACCGATGCGGATCGGAAGTGGGACACTGTAACTCAAGACAATCCACACCGACTCGTACAGAATGGTCATGTTTCTGTTAACACTAAGCTTTTGTTCCACAGATTACTCTATTTTGCATCTCACAAACTTAACAGCAAATATTAATCTTGCTGACCGGCAAATTTTAAAAGCCTGATAAATTTAATTTGTCAAATCATACTTTTCCAACTGGTTTAGAGGTGGGATACATTCGTGTTAATGCCTCAATTTTAAAAATGCGACTGAAGTGAGCTCCGTTTGACCATCGTACAATATTTCAAACGAAACGGAACTGAACATTTCAGGTGATTATGCGTTAAATTGTCAATACTCGTTTGGCAATAGGTCCATTGAATCCGGAGAACATTTTGGCTGAACAACACCAAAATGTGTAGTTTTCAGGCAGCTTTAGTTTAAATTAGAGTATAGATTTGACGTTTTGGTATTTTAGTTTTATAAATTGGGTATTGTTTTTGGTCGAAACTGTGGAGATGTGCTGCATGGAACTGAGTCAAATTACGAGTGCTGGCCTAAAATTGGTTAACATTTTCAGCCTCAGGTTTGAAGTTGGATAGGAAAATTCGCATAGTTTGGTCTACCAAAATGATTTTTAAAAAATGCCCCTTCCCCTCCCTAACACAAGGGAAAATAACTACAAACCGGTTATTTGAGAAGACTATGCAAGCTTTAATAGAGATGAAAAATATATATAGCTATGGTCAGATGGTGAGAGATAAAGTTACTATAAATAAAAGCTGAGATATTTTCACTCGATTTTCACCCACATTAATTTCAACTACTGTATGTATAGTGCAGTGGGCATAAATAAAGTATATCGTCAAAAGAATATTTTCAAATAAAAGGGGAACTTTAGTGCAGATTGATACACAAATCGAATAAAAGCATTTTGAAACAAATAGAACTTTTTGATTTTTAAGAATCTTCGCTGACTGAATTCCAGAACTGCAGTTCCAAATAAGGGCGCGTTCGATCGACTGTATTTCCAAGGTAGTAATACATTGAAAAACATCTTTGATCCCGTCAATCCAGTATGCTTTTTTCCTGTTTTAATTGAATAAGCTGTTTTCATATGATTCAGATTTTAATCGTTTTATTATTTACTGCTTCGAGAAGGTATTTAAAAATCTTCTCGAATGTATTCGTATTCCGGAATACTGTCAATGGCATGCAACTCTGGGCTAGGCATGTGAGGAGTGTATCACCGGTGGTACCATAAGCCGGTGTACTATTTCCCGGGGAACTAATACCCAGGACACCCGGGTCAGTGTTTTTCTACCTCCTTGACGTATTCCTTCCAATTGCGAACCCTCAAAGAGCAACCAAAGTGACAAGATCCACAAACACAATTAGCTTTGGAATGTCAACATTTGGTTTTTGGGGAGGCGATCGGCTTTGGGATTTTGTAAGATTATCGAGTTTCCGGATTATTTCCGTTTACTGATTTAAACTTGGATGGGTATAAAAAGTCGAAAGGCTCCTCTACAGCCAACCGCACATTCAAGATTGACAGCTATAAATTAACATTCTAAAAACAAACAATTTTTCTGGAATAGTTAATAGCTGTGAAAATGACTTTTTCAAACATGGGAAATGACATGATTTCTCCCCTTGGAGTATGTATGAAATGCGGTTATGTGGGAATCAAAGAAAGCCATTTCACTCAAACAAACATCAACACAAAAGCCTGGACTAAATTTTGACAGTTTAATTAAAATACAGTTAGTAGTTGAAAATGTAAATAAATACAGGAAACATGGCGAAAAGGGAAACTGTTGACTGAAACATCTCTCTTTTGTTCGCACAAATTGAACGAGTGATTTAGGGTACTACACAATCAAGTATGTTTACAAGACTTAACAATCAAAGAGATAGGTGTTGTGATCGATATGCGTGAGTCGAATGACTCGATAGAAGGAAAAGACAGCAAAACATTCAGTAATGAGCTTGGATAAGTTAATTAGATTGTGGTGTTGTTTGCGAATGAGAGGATATGGTATCGTTTCTGCATTATTACTAAAACACTCACCAATGGTTGGGACATAATCGTTCGAGAACTTCTGACAGGCATACCGGATTGCCAGCGCTGGAGAACAGCCAAAAAGTTGAGATTAGTGTGGAATATAGGAATTTTCTCAAAGCAACAATCAACGAGGTGGTAAGATTAATTCTAATTTTTTAACTTTGGGAATCCTTGATTGTGCAAACATAATCCTGTTAGATCGATCCATGTGCTTTGTTGTAAACTCCCGTTAAACAAGATGTTGAGTTTAATGTATGGATCTGTAATGTAAACCCTACAAAATGGTAGATAATCTAGATTTAGCCCATTAAGTATTTAGAAATCAGTCAGGTGTTGGAGTATTTTTCAAACACGAAACAAACACGAACTATCAAAGTATAAAGCATCGATTCACAGTTTTTAAAACATGACTGATATTGGTTCCCTAGAACTTTCAAAGACTTTAAGACGGTCCATTCTATGTTCCATAGATTATTAGATATTTTAATTTCTTTTGGTTTATGTATAGAATAGTAAAATTCTGCTATAAAATCTAAGGAAAGTACTCAAAATTGTGTTATAAGCTGATAAAACCCGACGATGGTAATTTATAAACCAAATCATCATTGTTTTCCATAGTACCTTACTCAAGAACATGCGAAATATCTGTACAACAGAGAGCTACATGTGACAAGAATTTAGTTTTGTTTTATTCATCTAATCAACATGAATATGTTTCACAAACTTTAATACATAAGTTTGACTGCAGAACTCTGCGTGTGAACGAGCGCTTTGTTTCACTTGGAACGAAAGTGTTTCTCAATATGCAAGTAGCTCGAAAAAGCATGTGCAAACGGCTTTTGTAGTCTCAACAAACAATCTGTATGAATTCGTGCAATATCAGCCAGTTTCTGAGCACAAACCGCAAATAATTTCTTTGTTCATTTAGCTTTTGTTTTGCTCGGTTTGATGTTGATGTTAGTGCCGCAATATGCAGTATTGTGGGAATATAAACTGAGGCGTCATATGCCTGTTATACGCGTACGTACAACTTTTCTTGCACTCTCAGACATTAGAATATCATTTCAAGAGAATATATACCATAGTTTTGAAGTAAACAAATTGGAATATTGACAAAATGGGATTTTTTTGTAAAAACCTAAGTAAAAAGCATAAAGTAAGGAAAATTGCAGAGAGGTGTTGCTGTAACAGTGAAGCGGAAATCATCACATTTGCAAAGAAGTGATAACTGCATAGTTTACATAATATTTTCTCTTGTTCAACATTAACACGAAGCAACACAAATTAGAATTTAGTTCGCAGCTTTTTATTGTCTTTGCGCAAACAGATTTTGATAAATTTCAATAAACTTTGATTTCGAGTAACAGACTGACACAGAAAATAGAGAGTCCGTATTAGAAACCGCTGGAAAACGCAAATGTTGACCCGAAAGAATCGACTCCAAAACTTGAATAACGAAGCCAAATTTATGCTTTGAAACTTAACACACAAACACAAGGTATGATTCTGCAATTGTTTAACGTCAGTAGCTACTAAAGAACGCTTTTAATGAAACAAACTTTCGGCTGCTAAAACTGTAGCCGGGAAAACAAACGATGAACTAAAGCCAAACTTCCGGGAGTGGTTACTCTTTGCATGCCATCATTTCATAAGTTTTTGAAACAACTGGTGGTTGCAAAGAGCATATCCGAGTAACAATCGCTGGTGTTTGATGCAGTTGGAGAGTGATTGTTAAATATTTTTAACAGGTCTTCGTTCCAAATGTTGCCTATATGGTTAAAAAATTATACTTTCATTTAACATTGTTCACCAATTCAAACCGGTAAAAATTGTATCTATGCGTCCCTTCAAATCTAAAATTTATACAGTCTTTCTAGAGTTTTACCGGACCACTTTATATAATCATTATTGTTCCCAATCGAAGAAGACAACTGATGCGACTTTCTTGTTATAAGGAATGGTAATAGGATTGACTGTAATCAATTAAAATGATTGAACAAAATTGGACAAGCGCGTAGCACGAGTCCGATTTGTTTAACACAAGAATGATTACAGACGGAATTGGACGACATGAAGTTTTATTACCAATTTATTTTTTAAAAAATTACAATTTCCGAAAATAAGAGAAACGTCAAGCTAAGCAACTGTTGAGCTTGAGTAGATTTTTGACAACAGCAATGCAAATTAATTGCTGTTTTGTTGAGGAAAATGCCATTCGTTATAGAATTAACTGTTTTTAAACAGTTTAAAAGTTGTACAGGCCATTATTCTGTTGTGTTTCAAAGGGTTGTGGCATTTCCACTGGATACAAAAGCTTATTTTAGTCAGTTGAAGTCCATTTTATTTATGAACGGTTGGAGGTAAAATTCTCCATTTTGTTTTTACCACAGTTTCTCACAGGTATTAATTAAAGTTCTTGCAAAACACCGATTGTTTTCTTAATGCTTATTGGTCAGAGAGCCTGCAACTCAGGTTGTGATTGGTTCATCTAACTGTCCGATTACAGGTGTCTGATTACAGGGTTTTGTAATCGGACAGCGTCCGATTAATGATTTTACTTGCAGATTAGTTAATACGATAGTACTGAATGAGTAAGTCAGATTTGAGGAATTAATTTTTTTTTAATTCTTTAAAGAGAGAGAAGAGAGAGAGAGAGAGGGAGAGAGAGAGAGAGAGAGAGAGAGAGAGAGAGAGAGCGAGAGAGAGAGAGAGAGAGAGAAAAGCAAAGAGCTTTACAAAGTATCAATAAAGAAAAGAAGGAAAGGAAATTACAATACTTAAGGTGCCTTCGTCTCTACTTAGTTCGCCCCACGCTAGCACTTCAGTTACTGAGGGTTTTCGGTTTTTGAAAGCGTTTTTAACCGGCCAAGTAACTCCGTTTTGTGTTTCGTTCGATCGTTTCAAGATATCAGTCCTTCACGATGGGTTCTGGCGATGGCCGAATGTCGGAAGCTCGCTTTCAAGAGTTTTCTGTCATAAAACTTAATTTAAAACGGAATTGACTCGGTGGTTGTTTGGACATGTACAAAACATAAAGCCTTTACGGGACTTTGCTGTCGCAAAATATCGTGATTTTATCAGTATCTTCCACATTAATAATCGACTGTTCAGCACTGACAGCACGCAATATTTTACCAGTCAACGTCACCCAGTAATTGTTAACTATTCACCAAAACTCCAAAATGTAACAGCAAAAGGCTTGAAAATTAAATTGCACTCTTCTTGTATATCGAGTTACGTTTGGATAATCGACTCCTGCTTGTCCGGATCTAATGAATAAAACCAGGAAAGATGTCACCTTCTCTACAAGAGAAGATTTCATACCATACTCCCACTTCACAACACCTTCGACTCTAATGGTTTTCTCGTTTTGGCAGTTTCTGAAAATATTGCCGTTTTTTGAATTATCGTTTCGCCGCCGATGAAGCATGTTCAGTTTGCGTGAGAAAAAGATCGGGTCTTTAGTATCAACGCACGCACTGAATTTAAGGATTTTATTTTAACAGTTTCCAAACACAACACATGCAATATAATAAAGTTAATTGAATATCACCACTTTCAACTGAATAATCTGTTAATCATAATCCTATTTAGTTGCAACTGCAAGTCGGCATTTCTGTGACTTGTACTGCTTCAAAAAACGCGGGAAATGCTGTAAATCATTTGCTTTTCTGCACAAATTAATCTCCACAGGGTCAAGGGATTTTAAAACTTCCCCAGGCAAACATCATTTTTATGAATACTCTTGCCACACAAATTTCAGTAGTCGGAACTAATTGAACAAATAATCTCATTAAGGATTGAAATACAAATACGGCACATACTTTATTAAGCGCCACTGCTCTGCACACATGTTAGCCATGACGCAGAATTATCGACTACTACGCGCTAAACGAAATAAATACTATCCTTAGAAGAATAAGAATGTTGTGGTCGGTTTTCTTTATTTCATTTTACCGACTCTTTTTTGTTGTTTTTCGGCAGGTGAACGGTAGTAATCTCATTACTCGGATATTTATAAAACCCATATTAATTTTTATTTTTAAATAATCTTGGCGATCTAAAAACCATACTGTTTAGTCTTTTATGCCTTCGGGCAAATGCAGCTTCACTCTGTTTTTCCAAGAACATTCTATTGTAGACTGACTTGCTGTGAGAGTTTTGACGTTGGCGAAAGAATGTGAAAAAGTTTTTGATTAAACGATTCTTAAAAAATATTAGTACTAACTTATTCAATGCCATAACGATAATTGGAGTCAAGAACAAACTATCAGGACCGGAAACCGATTTTAATATAAGCCTACACGAAAATTCGGGGAAGCTGGGTTTTGTCTCTCCTGCACTTGCCTGTGATTACATCACAGCATGTCTCTGATAATTCTGTGATCTTAAGATGCTAATTTTCGTCGGAGGTTAATACCAGACAACAGAACAGTTTATGTTGAAGAAGTGAGGGCTTGTTTTTATGTGTTGCAGTTTTTAACAACGGTGGCTGGTCCGGTTAATGTAAGTCGGTGTGCTTTAAAATACATCCGTTCTATTCATTTATTCAGTTAACTATACGCGGGTTTTTGCATGACTATCGGCTTGAACTAGAACAAGCCTCATCCGTCGATCTATCGAGTCACGCTATGTCACATTTCACACCCATTCGACAGGGAGATTTCCCGGCGAGGCCATGCTTCAAACTATTTCGCACAAGTTAAACTGCCCAGGACATATATCTTCGGGTTTTTGTTTCGTCTTCATATCCGGAAGATCGGGAGTGACTCCATTAACTACAGTAAATCAGTGTCAAAAGACTATTAATCTGTACTTAACCCTTTCAGCCCCAAACACGACTTTTGATGTGTTGCTAAATTCTCTTAAACGACTTCTTTGCTTCCCTTTCAAACAGTTTGGAAGAATTTTGCTTTTCATATTTTATTAATTTGCTGCGTGTGATCAGATACTTTATTCTCACAACCAAACAACTTATTTACGATTTATATTGTAAGGAGAAGATACGTGTTGATCAACTGGCTGGGGCTGAAAGACTTAATACGCTATGGGTTGTTTATTTCTTTTGAATATCAACGCAAAATGCCGACTTTAAACAACAAAACAGAGTAAGCGACAATAAAGGACGTTTGCTTTCAGTAATCTCAGGCATGATGTCTGCTTTTTGTATTCAGCATTTGGTCGCAGTATACAATGGTATAATATCTTCCTTCAGTTTATTACACTGATTAGGTAAAACAGTGAATATCATATCAATTTTTGTTCAAAGAATTCCCAGCGAGACTAAGAGGTGAGTGGTGGAGATGTTTCTTAATGTACTTAAAAACTAGTTTGGCACGACGATTTAGAAACCATTCACTTTACGATAGCAGATGCAGGCTTGGTGTTGACTACTTCAAAATTAAATACTGAATCAAGACCAACTTTTCATAAATAAACTTCGGCTTGCTACTACTACTTGCTAAGTTACACGAGCTGAAATTACCAAGGAAAGACTGATAAATGCAACGAATCTCGCCTGATTTAGTGTTTTCGTGGCAGTAGTAAAGTTTGCAGCTCAAAATCAATAGCCCATATCAATTCAAGTGAACAATAACATGAAGTCGAGGGCAGGTGCCAAGAAATACAGCAAATGTATGGAAACTTGGCACCTGACCTCGACATCATGTTATTGTTTGCGGGAACTGAAGCGTAATTCGGAATTGGCCCATTAGGGAAGGTACGTTTTTTTATTGGGTGGGGGAGGTGGGCCAGGGCTTCAGAGGGGAGGGCCGGGTCATCAGTAAAATTCTTACAAACTGAGGAGGGTCAAGCCCGTTTTGTTCGCAGCCGGGGAGGGTCACACTTGAACGGGGCAACCCATGCGAGAAGGTCTCCGAGGACCTACGGTTTAACGTCCTTATCCGAGAAGACGCAGGAAAAGCTTAGCCCTTGTCACTTCTAAGTAGACTATTTGATTTGTTTACAAGCATGCAAAGTCTTTGTAAAACTAAAAGATGTATGTACAAGTGTTTCTCGACCGAATTGCTGAACATGAACAGGTGGGTGGAGGGTCAGGTGTTTTTGTGTGGGTTTTTATGAAGGGACATGTATTATATAATTATTCATTCATGACATTGGGAGGGCCACGACATTTTTCGC
>JANSTQ010168430.1:0-11264 GCA_026167885.1 Bergia puertoricense
AGTCTGATTCCAATAGCCGAACTTGAGAAAAAAGCGAAGGTGAAGAGTGAGGAGAGCAAAGAACCAGGAAGCAGTGGGGTTGATGAGAAAGACTGTCTTCTACTGGAACTGTTGACCTGGTATAAAGGTTTGTGAAGTTTATTGATGGCGTGTTTGTGAGTTGGTATAGAGTTGATGAGAAAGACTGTCTTCTACTGGAACTGTTGACCTGGTATAAAGGTTTGTAAAGTTTATTGATGGCGTGTTTGTGAGTTGGTGTAGAGTTGATGAGAAAGACTGTCTTCTACTGGAACTGGTGACCTGGTATAAAGGTTTGTAAAGTTTATTGATGGCGTGTTTGTGAGTTGGTATAGAGTTGATGAGCAAGACTCTCTTCTACTGGAACTCCTGACGTGGTATAAGAATGAGAGCTGGCAAGAATGAGAAAGACGGAGAAAGGCAAAGAAAGACTTAGACCAACAGAAATGGAAACAGTTTTCTTTCTTTTTTTCCCCTTTCTTCCCCTTCCCCAATTTTTTGATTGAGGTAAGATCAGATGTTTGGCATCCTCTGAACTTTGTTTATGCTTTAGTAGCATCAAAGAAATTGGAAGAATAAAAATAAATCATGGTGCATGTAATCCAACCTTAATAATTAAGCAAGGTCGTTTCGTGAAAATAAAGTTGCTCAAAACTCTCGTTATCTTGGGAACTATACATAAAAGGTAAAAAAGATAAAGCGATTTTATTTAACGAGGGTAACACGTGACAGTAATTGTGGTAACTGATAAACTTGTGGCCCTCGGTGCGCACTTTACCCCCTTCCCTCTGTCAGTGCTCTGTTTTACGG
Organism: Bergia puertoricense; assembly: GCA_026167885.1. Lineage (NCBI taxonomy): Eukaryota > Metazoa > Cnidaria > Anthozoa > Zoantharia > Parazoanthidae > Bergia > Bergia puertoricense. Next base: position 829 of record JANSTQ010168430.1, read on the forward strand.
GTATTTAAAGCTACAGCTATACTGATCAGAGGAAAGTCGAAGCAGACGTTGGAGTCACCGAGAATCGAACTGGGGACCTCTAGTTCCGAAGGTTGCGCACTAACCAACTGAGCTACACCTGCATGTATTTTAGATGATCATCTGTACCTACTGAAGGTTTTCAATTGCGCGAAATTTAAGACGCTCGCAAAAGATGTCAAACTCCTGAACTTCACGTTTAAATTTTGAAGTTTAAGGTCCTTTTAGGGCCCTGTTCTCGGTTTTACAGTGAGAAGTCGTACCTTAGGGCACCTGTGGGGCTCTGTCACTTTGGACTGAGTTAGTATCTCACCCCTTTTCCTCTCTTTCTCTTGAGATAGTTCTCCAGATTTTTTCTTATTGACCTACTTTGTGAGACAAATCGAAATGAAACTGCAAGTGTAACACTCCGTTTCTGGTAATTTTTTGGAACGAAAAATTGCGAGGTGAGTTGTAGGTAAAGTAGAATGATCGAATTTTTTGCAACGTTGCACTGAAACTTAATTGCAGGCGTATAACATGTTTCCCATAACTCATTATGCTCTTCGTTAAAACAATTTGCAAGGAAAAACTGCCTCGTGTAACAGGACCTTGGAATGTTGCGCTTTTGCAACATTTAGTGAATGTTAAACCTGCATTTTACATCAAAAGCTCCATTCTAACCAAATATAGGATTATGTTTCAATTGAGCTTGACACAACGCAAGGTGGTCTTTGGAACTGACTAAACTGAAAGCCGAAAAGCAAAAATGGATTCAGACCCAGACTGACTATGTTTTAAAAGCATTTCTTTGTAGTTTCATTGACAATTAGTCTTTCATCTACTGACATTGTCAAAACATTGTTTTAACTGCAAAACCTCTAGTATGTATTTTTGCTTTTACACTAAGGTTTGTTCAGGGACATCGTCATGATTAGTTTTAATGCTATTTTAGGGTAACCCAAACTCTAATATTGTATTGTATTTGTTCATTTAAATGTTCTTTTTTTCTTTCCTTTTCTTTTTGTTTAGTTTTAAGTTTACATGTTAACAAATCTGTATTTATATAACTTTCACTTATAAAGTATAACTGTAGTTTATCTATATATGTACAAATTGAGTTGAAATTAATTGAAATTGAATAGTCACATACGTACATGTACCAGCATTCTTATACAATGGTGATAACTAGGGGCACTGTCCTTTTGTTGGTTCCAGCCGATCAGAGAGAATCTCACATTGACTTTTCCACCGTTAATGCAATCTCAAATGAAGGCGCGCACGTGTGCCTTTTCCCGCCACACATGTAACTCACCATTTTACCACTCTCTTGCTGTCAGGGCTTAGTGGCTTTATTCGGCGTAATCAAAACTAGTTTCCAAGTAATCAGGGCTAGTCTGGTTGGAACAAGTTCCAGTAGATGTTGCATTTCATTTGAGAAGACCAGTCAAATGATAATCGTCCTATGTCCCACATTTCACACCTATTGTTTGATATATTTCTTGCCTTGTTTGTCACAGTTTCAGGGTTTTTCCAGTGGATGGACAAACCAAAATGCGGCCGATGCAATGTCGAAGGCCAAAAGATTTCTTATCCGAAGCCCACTCCTGAGGAGGAGCGATGGGGTGCCGCGAGAGTCGAGGGTTACGTCTGTCCCAAGTGTCATCAGAACATGAAGTTTCCGAGATACAATCATCCTAAAAAGTTACTGGGTTGGTTGTATTTTGAGATATTAAGTAGTTTATGGAAAAAGGATATGTAAATAATTTTTCGAGAGACAGCCTGATTTATATATAATAGAAGGTGTCTCATGAATTATTAATATAAAAGTTCTTTTGTGATTCGTATTATATGTATATCAGATTGGCCAAGAAACAGTGATTTACATATCAGTCAGTGAGTACTTGTTCCTTATTTATAAATAATTTTCACGCAACTTTCAATTATTTATAAATAATGCAAAAACGGAATGAAATTTGGTCTAAATAATAAATTTACAAACGGCACCCCATAGTTGTCCGGCCTTTTTTAAATACCAGACATCTGAGACTGGGGGCTTCATTTAAGAAGGGGCTTCATAAAGGATTGGGGCTTATTCACAATTTAGACATATGAGACTGGGGGATTAATTAGAAGGGTGCTTAATAGGGGCTGGTCCGGCTCAAACAAACACCGGACGTCTGAGACTCGGGTCTTATAAGAAGGAGGCTTATTAGAGGCTGGGGCGTATTCAGATTTTGGATATCTGAGACTTGGGGATTTATTGAAAGGATGTTTCATAGAGGCTCGGAGCTTATTCACCTTTCGGACGTGTTAGACTGGAGATTTATTAGAAAGGGGCTAAATGGAGAAAATACGGTTCTTGTCAGAAACACGTTGTGGACGATGTGGCGAGTGGGCGAATGTCTTTACATTATTCTGTCGCGTTTTGGGCTTCGAAGCAAGATATGTGCTGGACTGGACTGACCACGTGTGGACCGAGGTGTACTCCGAGGCACAGGAGCGTTGGTTGCATGTTGACGCTTGTGAGGGAATCTGTGACAAGCCGCTGATATACGAGGCCGGTTGGAACAAGAAACTGACGTATATCCTCGCTTTCTCAAAAGACGAGGTACTGTATGTTGCCCTGGAAATTTTATCGCCAATAGTTGAACTATAGATCTCAATTTGGGAATTCAGTTTTGAATTTTGTCTGTAAAAGTCTGCTTTAATACGAGAAGTCACGAACCTCTTGCTTTGAAATCGTATTCGACTGATTTATACACGTACAGTCACCTCCAAACTAAAACTTGTTAAAGTGAATTTAAAATTCTATTTTGATGACGCCTAGAATTGTGTATTGAAATCAAATGGCTTATGGCACTATGCTACAACGAAAATCTGCTCCTACCTTCTCAAACTTTCTCTTAATGTAACTAGAACCACACATATTTTCTTTATTTGGTCTAAAGAGCCTGTTAACGAGACAGATGACAAAAGAGGTGCCGCAAGGAGTGCTTTGTACCGACAGTGTAGTAACTAGTAATGATTGTGATATAGTTTATTATCACAAACATTTAAAAAGTACAGTCGAACTCGGTTAATTCGAATTCCCCGCTATATCGAAGTCAGACCAAAATTAATATCTGTGGCCTTAATTTTTCAGTCATTTACTATCGGCTATTTCGAACCCCCGCTATTTCGAACTATTTTTCTTTTCCCCTGAGAGTTCGAAATAGTGGGATTCAACTGTATGTGTTCACTTTAACAATACGGTGGTGGAATGTAAGTTAACAGCAAGACTTCTTGACATTTTCATTTGTTTAACTTGTTTTATGAGTGCCGTTTTGATTTTGCACATAGACCTATTGGATATCTTTCGTTAAACGAATTAGAAATTATAATTTTAGGTCTGTTTATTGCCTTTGCTCTCCGAAACCCAAGGGTAACCATCTTAAGGTGTCACTTTTATTGAATTGCTTTCTACTCTGAGAACGATAGATACCACTGGATAAAAAGACAGTAAAAAGTAACCCCAACCATACCACAAAACTTAACCGTTTGTGGACAAACTGTTAAAAAATGGCTGTTATTGTTACTGCTATTGTTCAAACAAATTCTTTAACAGAGTAGAACTTTACTGGTGGAACTCGCTTGACAATAGAGACCTTTAGATGCGAGTACGAGTACGAGATTTCACACGCACACACTTAATAAGCAAACTCGTCATCGAGAGAGCGAGATTTCTTGCAAAAGTCATCCTCTCGACGACGAGTTTGCTAATGTTAGTGTGCGCGCGCGGTAAAATCTCAGCCTAGTACTCGTAACTCGTCCTCGCATCTGAAGGTTTCTAATGGCAAAAGAACTGCTGCGACACTTGCTACAACAAAGAGTCGGTTTTTACGGTTAAACTATTTAGATTACAGAGAGGGTGACATTTTAGTGTACATATTTCATTCTTTAGTAGTTAACTTGAATTATTGTTGAATTTATCTACGCTGCGAACTTTAACCGGTTACATGTTACAGATTGTGGATGTGACGTGGCGTTACTCGGCCAAACACGATGAGGTCCGCGCGCGAAGGACGGAGTGCTCAGAAGATTGGCTGTTCAGACAAATTAACATAATGACGGGAGAGGTGAGTTTGTACATTTTCATGACTTTTACAATATGACAAAACTTTCGGTTACCAGAAAGTAATAGACTCCCTAATAGTTTTATCGGCATGTATTGTGAATTATGGTAAATGATTGTGAACGATGGCAAATGCTAAAGAATGATAGCAAATGGTAATGGTAGTGAATAAATGGCAAATGGTAGTGATTTAGGCAAATGGTGAATTATGGCAATGTTAGTGAATGATGCATGGCAAGTAGTAATAAATGATGGCAAATGGTAGGTGATGATGACAAATCGTCGTCAAAAATGGCAGTTGTAGAGAATGGAAGAAAATGCATGGGTAGTGGGACAGATATACTGAAGACGAGAGAAGAAAAGAGTGGCCTATCATGTAGACATACAGTATTGTATTTTTCAACTTTATACCTTCAGAATGACAGGCAGACAGAACTAGAGACAGCAAGACCAGACTACGAGATAACGCTTTTGTTGGCGCATGCGAGGAGGTACGTGAGAGACTGATAGACAGCCAGACATAAAAACGCGTTATACAGGAGATTTATCTAATAAAAAAGTCCCATAAATAGAAGCTAACAGCAAATTGTTTACGTTCTGCTAAGGCGCCATTTTGCTATGATTGTAAATCAGTTTTTTGCATTGGTGTCAAAAGGGTGAAATGATGATATTCGGCCACATCCTGTCTCATTGATTTAACAAAAAAGTTTAAATTAGTTGCTCCTTGGGGACCTATAAGCGTAAGTCTGCTATACTAGAGTGGTGTATTGACCAACACGAAGACTGTGTTTTGTTCCAAACGATTTAGCGCCAGAAGAATTTACCAAGTGAACGCAAGCAGAAGCTTCAGACGCGCTTTGTTACCGAGATGGCAGAATTTATGACCATGAAATCGGCAAAGGACGACGAGCTGCAGGGGAGGACGTCGGGTTCATTGAAATGGCGACAGTTGAGAGGAGAGGCTGGGGCCCAGCCTGCCAACAAGGTCAGTAAGTTCGCTCCCAGTTTTACTCGGAACTAACAATTATAAGTAAGTTGGAACAAGTTATTTTACACATAGAAGTGTACAATAACACGAACAGGCGAGTACGAATATCTTGTGTTGTTTATTTCTAGTCCCCGTTCAATGAAGTTTTTAATATATAGTCAAGTCAAATAAAAAAAAAACAACGATTATTTTCACCTCGGGTGTCACGTAAATCTTCGAAAGACCTCCCTAATTTTTCCGATTGTGTTACGAAAATTTCCGACATTTTTCAAAAATCTTTCGAAAGCTTTTGCACTTTTTTGAAGGTTATCATGGATTTTTCATAAATTTTCATAAAAATTAGAAAGCTTTCCGAAAGTTTCTGTAGTTTTCCGAACATTTCGAATGATTTTGCGAACACTTCCGAAGATTTTTCAAAATTGATGTGTAAGCTACTAATGAACTAGTTTGTTGGTTTTGTAGCATGTCCCGTACACCTTCCAACTTACTGACAAGGAAGTGGAAGCGAAAAGGTAAGCTAGTGTTCAAGAATTCTTTGTGACATAATTCGCCAAGTTAAAATGTATACAAAAATGGTTACTAATTATAAATCCATAAAAGAAACGTTTTCAAGCATTAGGTCGTCAGGCACTAAATTTGAAATTTGGAAATAAAGCTTTGGCACTGAGAAAAATTGGCTGTTTAAGTAGTTCTCATGAGGGAAGAGACAAAGAGAAAGCTTGAAGTTGTTCATTATGAAGGACAGGGTGGTGTTTCGCGATAAGGAGTGCTTCAATGATACTTTGGAAATTTCACTACTGAACTGATGGCTTACCAGGAGAAAGAGGGATGAGAATGAGAAGAGATCAGTCTGGCTTGTCAGGTTAGAGTGTTGGTTTGAATGTGGGGGTGTCTTCATGTTCATCAGTTTAACCAATCATGACGTGCGGCACGCAAATTTTGCTCTCTGTAATTTGTGCCATTTTTATCCACTTAAATGATCCCTTCGCTTCAGAAGATGGTATGTACACACGTAGTTTTGTTTCAAGGTACAAGAGAAGTCGTCACGTAACAGATGTAAGCTTTAACTGGAGTGGAGACGGCGATTTCTACTAGCATGGCTTTGTGCTACGAAGTCAAGTTGACTTCTGTAACGCCTCGGTTAAGAGTGAATGTCAGTAAAGACCAGACATGATCGTCGAAATTGCGGACATGGCCCAAAATTTACTTTTGCTCATACTTTCTCTACTGGTAGGTACCACTACAACACACTTGGAAATAGTGCTGATTTTATCAAATATTTACCGGTTTAAGAGAAACTGTGCTAAAACATTTAACAGCATTTTGCGTGATCGAAACTACAAAACTGGGCTTTTCCCGCAAGCTCGCCGGGTGCCCGAAATGCAAGTTTCCGGGCAGTTTGATATTTATACTTGCTCTTTGGTGCTTCCTTAATGCTCTGATTATAAAAATTAACAATAACTTGCGCATTTGGAATTTTTACGAGTCAATGTCAGTTTTCGCCAAGTTGTTAGCTGGGACTTTTTATACTCTTACAGAGTATGGGACCAAAATCACTGATTAGTGATGATAAACCGAGAATTTTTTATTTGAACTAAAACCAAACAAACCCAACAAAAAACAAAATCTAAGAAATTGGATACAAGATCTTTCATTTTCTTTCATATTAAAAGAGCATGGTATTGCGCATGGTAGATATTTCGTGAATGAGTATATTAAAGTACTCGAGTCAAAGGGCCAATTGCGGCAAAAAATATCGTAGCAACTTTTGTTAATCAAACCATTTGTACAACTTGTTTGACTGTCTTTCCTTTATCTAATTCCTTCTTCACTTTTCTGAATGTTGTGCATTAATATTTTGTTCTATGTTTTATTTTTGAGCCAGTTCCAGTGCACTTTCTTCAAAAAGAGTTTCAGCTATCTAAGTATCCTCCTTAACATCTCCCCCAAAGTCAAAACTTACGATTCCTTCCACAGCAAGGCTGAAATCAACAAAATTGGATCAGGAACGAAAAAGAACATTTTCAATGAAAAAAGATAAATGACTGTATGCAGTAAATTTAGGCTTCAGAAAGTATTTGTTTGAACTGATAGTAATTTACTGAGTATTTTATGGAGTGAAGCACGATTTTTTTCGTTAAAAATTACAAAGCTTTTAATCACAAAGCTTTGGAAAATTGGGTTACATACTTGTCATACAGCTCAAATCAACAAACGTATCATTCAGTGGGTAAGCGTGATGACGTGCGTGCGTGCGTGACAGACAACATGAACTAGCTTAGACAAGATTGTATTTTGACACGATCAGTCCTGATACTGATTGTATGTGAAAGGGCTTCACCAAGAGTTTATCACAAAGGTGACTTGAAAAAGGAAGACGGAAACAAACGCTAATTAGCACACAGGACAATCCGTGAATCACTGTCGTACATGCATGTAGACTGTAGGCGTAAACAAGGTGAGTGCTATTATACTGTATTTTCCATCAGTATTGGCCAGTATTGAGTTACAAGGGTTTCCTTCTTCCGCATTCGGCTTCAAACTTGTATTCAATTTTTTAAATCTCATATCAGCGATCTTCAAAAGTCAACTTCTGTTTTATTTTAGTAAACTATCAAGTTCGAACTGACAGATCACGTCTAAACCTTCTCGTTTGTTGTATGTTTCAAAATGGCGGAAAGTGAAAATTTGCCAAGTTCAAGAAGCGGCTGCTGTAAGAGTATTAAAAGTCCCAGCTAACAACTTGGCGAAAACTGAGATTGACTCTAGCTCTCTACCTCTGAATGTTATTTTGTGCATTTTGTGACGTACCACGCAGTGCTTTTGCCAAATCTTTTCGGGTACTAAAGTGCCCTTGTCGAAAGGAATGTGACTGAGCATTTTCAAAAATTCGTAAAAATTCCAAATGCACAAAGTTATTGTTAATTTTTATAATCAGAGCATTTAGGAAGCACCAAAGTTCAAGTATATATATCAAACTGCCCGGGCACCCGGCGAGCTTGCAGAAAAAGCCCATTTTTGTAGTTTCGATCACGCAAAATGCCGTTAAATGTTTTAGCACAGTTTCTCTTAAACCGGTAAATATTTGAAAAATCAGCACTATTTCCAAGTGTGTTGCAGTAGTACCTACTAATAGAGAAAGTATGAGCAAAAGTAAATTTTGGGCCATGTCCGCAATTTCGACGATCATGTCTGGTTTTTACTGACATTCACACTTAATTTGTTCATCAACAACAATTCACCTCCCGATGGCCTTTGTGTTTTTTCTATTGTCCTGCGCTTGGAATGTCGCCTCTGATATGGACGGTTTTTGGTTATGGCAGCAATGCTTGCAGCCTTAACAATTAATAACAAAAACGCCTCTCCCGTGCACTGCATGGACTTGCAATTGCGTAACTGTGCTATTGTTTTTGACGTGACTAAATTACCATCGACATACACTGGTCCAAAACATCACAGAACTGTGTCACGTATTCTGTATTACTCGTATGGTACTGTCACGTTCCAGCTGTTACCACGCATCCAGGGGCGTACGCAGCCTATAAACCTGCAGGTCCGGGCCTACAAAGTTTTTTGACGGGCAAAAAATAGTTCAAAGAAACCTTTAACTAGAAAAATTTGCGAATAAGGTTTTACTTAAATTATTGTAAGAATTTAAAATCTTAAACACCCTGTCAAAATCGGTATAAACAAGGTGTAACAAAGCTTTCGACGTATTTACTTTAAACGGGACAATGATACTAACTTATACAGATATTTATAAACACTGGACATTTTTTATGGTTTATATGAATATCAAACACACATTTGAAAACAGAAGTTGTCTTAAGTTCAAATTGCTTTAATGTGTTTGTTTGGAAATTTACCGATTCATAATTTAAGGTCTTGAATAGTCTTAGCAGTGACAGACATCAAAACTACACTCAGAATGCTACGAAATGCGACTTTAGGAGTTCTACATTTTAAAATTTTCCCGGGGGAGCATGCCCCCGGCCGGACCCCCCTAGGAGCTCGCGCCTTCGGTTTCCCCAGGCCTGCAAATATCCTCAAGTCTGCGTACGTTCCTGACATCGGTGACATCTCTGAGGACCATGGCCCAGAAAGACGCCCCCAGCGGACCCAAAGCAAAACCGTACATTCTTTGCGCACTCAAGTCCCCGTTTGTCTGCGGTGCGAAAAATCCGTACGGCCTAATCAGAAACGCCTTGTCTGTGTCAAATGCATGGATTTTACGCACGCTCGTATAGTCATTGTATAGTTGGCTCCCGTTGGGACCTCCCTTCAGCCAGTGAAAGAAAAGTTCCTGCATTCATTTGAATAAATATGATTTAACTATAATTTATTCTGGTTTGCTTGCTGGACTGTAAATGTCGCGAGAACAATGGCCATTCTGCGCGATGACCCTTTTCCAGTTGGCGGGAGTGATCTCGTCAGCGTCCCTGTCTTCTTTGTCTTAATTCCCAGAACTTACGATCCAATGATTTCTCGTAGGTTTCGGCTGCGTTACTGTTGTGCCAGTGATAAATACTATCGAATTCTCGAGGACGAGATGCCGTCGTGTTGTACAGCGGCTGTGGAGGGCTGTTTGGCCGGGATGGCCTCGGTCCAGTCTGTGTTCAGGAAGGTGGAGCATGACTGGAAGATGGTGAGTAACACTGACTGCGCATGCGTTACTGGAAATTAGGGGAAAATAAAATGACAAATGCTCACCTTTGATCAGACCTTCGTGAATCCGCACAGAAAAAAACACGAGAGAGAAAGAGAGAGAAAAGAAATGCTTTATTTTCTCCCTCTTATTTTTTTTCTTTGCGGGTCCACTAAGGCATAGTCACAAGTAAGACAAATGCATAAGATGAAGTTGCAATGTTCAGTTGTTACTTCAGATGTAAATATTTCACTTGTTTTTTATCGGTGGAAGAAGTGGCTTGATAACAGGGATTTTGTATTTAACCTTTTTATTTTTCTCATTTTTCGCTTGTGGATAACAGTCAACTAGTACTGAAGGGCCATTAGGCCGACAAATACGCGCCACGGAGGCTCACAGTGGATAAAAGTCTAAAATTGTCACGATAGTTAATAAAACAGGCAAATGGTTGGAAGACATTTTTTGTTGCAAAATATAGAGCCATGAACTTTGAACTGTTTCTAAGTTAGTTAAGGTTGGGGTAAAGGTAAGCTGGCCAATCATTATTAAGGTTAGGGTAAAGGTTAGCTGGCCAATCATTATTAAGGTTAGGGTAAAGATAAGCTGGCCAATCATTATTAAGGTTAGGGTAAAGGTTAGCTGGCCAATCATTATTAAGGTTAGGGTAAAGGCAAGCTGGCCAATCATTATCA
>JANSTQ010168431.1:0-10283 GCA_026167885.1 Bergia puertoricense
TATCACTATCACTATCACTGTCACTGTCACTGTCACTGTCACTGTCACTGTCACTGTCACTATCACTATCACTATCATTATCATTATCATTAGTATTACTTTTACTATTATTAATGTTAGCCCATTTACAAAAACAGGCCGGGCCTTTTTTCTTTGGGGGGGGGGAAGGGGGGAGGGGTAGGACTTTTAGACTTTAAAAAATATTAGAAAATGGAAGGATCTTCAGAAATATAACAGATTTTAAAATAACGAGTACAAATATGTTTGTAGAGACATTACATTTTAACTTTGTTGATCACTCTAGTATGAAATAATAAATAATTGTGAATCCAGTTTGTGATCAGCAGTTTTGTCTGCGAATATTCATTCCCACAATTCCAGTTTGGGAATGCAAGTAAAATTGCCACAAAAACATGGCTGCCTCGGCTGAAGGCAAATTGATCGAGCTAGTCGACAAAATGCTATTAAGTTCATATGGTATTTGGAGTTTTAGACAGCTTTAAGAGCAAAACCTGGATAAACGTTTGGCTATTCATCAGGATTTTTGTATTAAACTAGGCCCATCCTATGAGACTGAAAACGGCAAAACTTAAACTGAGGCAAGGGCTAGGTCAAGCTAAAACCTCAAAAATTAGGTCAAGAATAACTGGAACTTTTTCCTGAGAATGCGAGTTTTTTTTGCTCAACTGTAGGCTTCTCAGAAAGCCAGACCACAATCGTTTGCATCGAGCTATCCATCCTTCGACTGCCGTCGAGATCGACGACACAATATTACGCCATTGGGCTCTGTCCGACATTGCGTGCCCGAGTTCTTCCAAAACAAGAAAGAAACAGCAAATAAAAAACGAATAAATAAATAAACGTCAGAGAAGAAAAAAGGAGTGAGCAAAAACAAGCCTGGAAGAAGAAATAACTTTTAAAATCTCCATCTTTTTGGACCATAAGTCGTTCCTTCCGATTGTGTTTAAACCATATCAAAGCGTTAACTCATTTTTGAAATCAAACTTTACAATAAAAACCTCTTTATTAAAACACATTCACGTTACAATTTATTTAAACGCAAGCAGATTGTTTTGGATTGTAATGTAATAAAGTTACAAAAACAATTTCCCATAGTTTGAGCCATTAGAAAGCAAGACAAGGCGGTATATATCTGAAAACGTTTCCTTTCAATGTTTTAACTGTTTTGTTCCGACACTCGCAATTGTTTCGTCTTGCTACGGCACTGTGTGGGGGCGTAAGCAGAAGCTGTCAGAAAGCATTACCAATAAGAAATAGGGTTGGATAATTTAAGTGTTATACCCATGCCTCAAGCTGGAGATCGAAGGGGGCTTCTGGAAGCACAGGAACTACCCCCTGGCTACGCCCCTGCTGTATCTTCTGGCTTTTGTGGAGTTTGGCTGAAAACCCCAGCGTGCTACAAGCGAAAAAGCAGTTCAGTCCTGAGGTTATTCTAAGAAGCAATGACATTGATCTGTCGGTATGCATTTTTACAAAATAACATTATCAATAGGGTAATTAAATAAATTGTTGTTGTTGTTGTTATTGTTGTTGTTGTTGTTGTTGTGTTAAAGAAACAGAATATTCCAGATGATCGCCTCTCGCGCGCTAGGAACACCTGACTGAATTGATCATACGGCACCATCCCAGAAAACCGCGCGCGCACAAAATGGTCTCAAAATGGCCGCCATTTTGAATTCCAGTCATTGGTTTTAAAACAGTACTAAGTTCTATCAAAACTCACTGTCTTTGAATACAATTTATCAGTTAAATTGTGCATGGGCTTAAAAGCACCTTCTTTGTTGAATGTAATTACCAGAACTTGTTTGTTTAATAGTTAATTTTATGGAATTCGTTTCTTTAGCAAAACCAGAAAACATCAGCGTTCTTTCTAATCTCGCAGCACTTTCTAGAATGGTGCTTTTTTTGGGCAGACCTGAAAGCCCGCGCTGATTGGCTTACTCCAATTTAAGCACGTGATAAATGTCCAATCATCTGGTTGTTAATTGGCCATTTTTTAAGTGTGGAAGCTAAGAATGTGTCTAGAAACGTTTAACTGTTCAATTAAGACTTATTTTCATCTACTAGTTCTGTTATATGGGAATTGTTATGGTTGTTTTTAAGCAGTCTTGTACATCTTGTGGTCGATTGCTCCTGTCGCTCTCCCTTTCCAGACGACATCGCCTAAATGTTTGAGTCACATCTTTAGTTTAGCCAAGCTCCATGAGTTTCGTGGAAAATGAAAATGCCTGTCTGCGCTTAGGATCATGGAAAATTAATCGCAAGTCTTTAAAACAAACTTCTGCTTTCAAAATTCAGCTCCTTACACACGTGACTCGTAATACATTGATCAAAACGATTCAGTTACACAAAGAAACCATATTGTAATTTCATGTATTAATTTAATTTCTTAAATACATGCACTAAAGTTTCCCATAAAAAAGGCACTGCGCTTATAACCTTCACCAGATTATTTTGCATTTTTCCTTAGACCAAAGTGTCAATTCTTGCGGTTTAAACGTTTGCTGCATGAGCTGTCTCCTCCAATTTGCTCGAAAAATATCTTTTCCAGTTGCATCATGGGAAACTCGACGCAAACAGCTAGGATGAAGGCAGCTCCGTAAGTTACCATCACCAAACCACAAAAATAGATCGCCTGAAACATACAAGTCGTGTCAGTGGTTAATGCTACGTTTACACTGTACCGGCCGAATTTTTGACCGGTTAAGAATTTGTGCGTTCAGGTGTTCTGTTCACAAGGAACCAAACTAAATAATGGTACCAAAATTTGGACGCCCAGCCATTCAAAACTTCCAGCTCCAAAATCGAAGACGAAGTTTTGGCTAGTACGGTCGAAAATTTGACTGGCTCAGTGTGAACAACCTGACCGTCTAAATTTTTGTACGACAAAGGCGTGGATGCAAGGATGCGTAGTAACGCAGCTAACTCTGGGCATGGGCAGATGGTTCCGTGTGAACATAAAGTCCGGTCAAATTTTTCAACGAGTCCAAAATTCTTCGTGTGAACGTAGTATACATACTACCGACCCCCCCGTATATGTTTGGCAAAAGGCTTTCCAGTTTAAGGGCTAAGAATACACTCACCACTGTCTATCCAATTTATTTGAAGCACAAAACCAAAAATCTTGCAAGATTTTTGAAAATAATGCAGTAGAGGATATTTATAGAAAATTATATACTATGATGAAAGAATTAGAAAAGTCAATTAACAGAAATAAAGCGAAGAAAAATAATAAAAAGAGAAAAAAGTATTTCAAAATTTAGCTGGTTATTTTTTCATCTCCACATTAGCTTTTCTCTCTTATGTCTTTCTTGAACATTTTTCTTGAACATTTTTTTTACATACTTATTTCAAAGTTTTTTCACAAACATTCGTCATTTTAGTTGAAACAAACAAACAAACAAACAAAGAAGGAAGGGAGGAAGGAAGAGGGAGAGAGAGAGAGAGAGAGAGAGAGAGAGAGAGAGAGAGAGAGAGAGAGAGTGTGTGCGTGTGTGTGTGTGTGTGTGTGTGTGTGTGTGTGATCCTGGAAACACTCATGTTCTGACTAAAATAAATGCCATCAACACGTTTGCCTTGTCGGTATTCACATTCGTAATGCCAGTGATTTATTTCTCTCAAGAGGATCCGAATGAAGTCGACCTCAAGATAAAATGCCTCACTACTGAAAGGGGAGCCCAACATCTCCAGCACCTTACAGCTCATTATTTCATTATTTACAGAGATACCGGTAAAACTCGAAATCTCTGAAACTACATTATCAACAGCATTCATTTATATTATGGTTGTTCGAGCTACCCACCATTTGCACGTCAGAAGGAACAAGAATTGTTTCAAATGAGCCGAAGAATGCACCCGATACAATGATATGGACGAGGTATGCGCTGTACGTTAGGCGAGCCAGTGGGGTCCAGAACGATGCTGACAATATCTTGTTCACGACGCCTGTTTGATGACAGGAGATGAAACCTTAGTTGTTGCCTATTTACATGGTGGAGACACAGCACTTTTTAATCATACTAAGTGCGTTTGAGCACAGTTACTGGTTATGAATTTCGGCCAGTTTCTTTGCAATTTTTTTTTGTTCGGCTCTATCTCTTGATTATGCACAAAACAAAACACAAATAGCCCGTTCGCTTGAAGGTTTCGTACGAGAAAATACAGCAAACGTATCAAAACGTAGCACCAAGCCTCAACTTCAAGTTTTTGTTCCCGAGAACTAAAGCGTAACTGGGATTAAGGAGGCGTAGCTCAGTTGGTTAGAGCGCGGCCTTCGGAGCTGGCGGTTCCCAGTTCGCTCGGTGACTCCAACGCCTGCTTCCACTTTGCTTTGATCCGTGTAGCTGTAGCTTTAAATACCCGTAAAACGGAGCACTGACAGAAGGAGGGGGGTAAAGTCTGCACCTTCGGCTTCCATTGATACCAGCTCTAGGAGCTGACAGAACTACCGGCGTTAAATATGGGATACCTTCACCTTTACTTTAAGTTACTGAACAACCTACCAGTAAAATCATTTCTGCTCACAAGAAGAACAAAGCAATGCACATCGTCACGGTTTGTTCAACATAAAACAAAGCATCATCGTGCACTCCTTTTAAAGTTTCTAGTAAATAATTCTATCGACTATAATCTGGGGCTAAAGAAATAAAAGTAATTGAACCTGAAGAATAATACAATTATTTTTATGTTAATCTGTTACCTGATAATTTGATATTTGACGTTTTGTATTTAGCATTTAAAAAGTAATTAAACAGTGGAAAGGCAGACACGCTTTTGTAGTTATAACTTCACCAGGACAATAAAACGAAAATAGCTACATTCAATTAAGTTCTTCTTTGTGCAAACATTCGTTTTCTCGTCGTTGAAATATGCAAACAAACCAATACAAAAACCAAAAATAAAAATATTCAAAGAATTGTAAAATTTAGCCTTATAACGTCATTTAATTATTCTATAACCATGGCAACTGACATATCATCACGTGACCGGCATTAATTGGAAAATCTTCGATCAATTAACATGCCAAATCTTAAGATGAATGGACAAGGCATACTGAAAATCATGGAAGGGGCGGCTTCACCTTGACTGTATATGTTTGGCCAAAAGATGAGATTTTGTTTCTGTCAATGATGTTATTTCAAAGTGAAAATTGTATTCGATTCGTTTGGTCGAAAACAAATTTATTGGACAATACTCGAAAAATGTGCTTGTGGCGGCCATGTTATTGTACAAATGGGATACAACAGAATGGCGGCCAAAACAAAAGCTACCATTTAATCCTCTCACGTCCAAGAAGGGGGGAGTGGGGGTCGAACTGATACCCGCTCCGCCACCCCCTTCCCTCCTCCCCCCCACACACACACACAACATGTTTTTCTGCATAAAATTTGAAGCTTATTTGAGACATAAAAAGTGCAGTCTCTGGATTGGGTTAAAAATGAAAGTCTAAAATTGTCACATGGCGTTTTACACTGAGCTATTCATTTGGAAACTATAGTTTTTTGGAAAGTTCCCACTTACTACCAAATCCTTTGTGACAAGTGAACACAACCCATGCTAGTGCCATGCCCCAAGCAAAGCGACTGAAAGTTCCATATATGACGTTTTCAGCTTTGCTGAATAGTCGCCCACCCTCCTTGAAGATGCTGTAACGTCCATAGACAGTAGAAATCAGCACCACGATTGTTACAGCCCATCCCACTACCAAAACAGTCTAAAAAGGAAACAAATTTATTATCTTAGATAGAGATGCAGTTAAATAGGTATGTGATTATTTATTTTATTTAACAAATATTTTTACCGGAAGTCTAATTAACAAAGCTAGTATAAATGGAGTCCTGTATATAAACTAAACATAAAACAAAATAATATTAGGCGTATTTACAATCAATCAATCAATCATGTTTATTTGCACTCTTTTTGTATAGGATGTGTATTACAGGGTTTTTTTTATTTGGAAGATGTTGAGCACAGCTACTTAAAAATAGCTAGAGAGAGCTAATCGAGTAAGTAGCTATGGTCAGGCAGTTACATGTATGAGTTGGTTCTATAATATTATATGTTGATGTGCAAGAGAAGACGTGGAGTAAGATTTTATAATATGAAAAAAAGAAAAAAAGAAAAAAGAAATGGATAGATAGAGTAATCAATCACAAGTATTTGAAAGAGGAAAACAAGCCCCTAAGAAGAAGTTAATAATCAGTAAGAAGTGAGTCAGTTATAAGCTGTTTGAAGACAAGATGACTTTTAGTCGTCTTAGTGAATTTTAGAAGCTTTAGTTTTTTAAAATGTTGTCTTGAGTGAGTAGTGTAGCTAGAAAAGGTCAAAACTCTGATAGCCTCTTTTTGAAAAGTGATAGTTCGTTTCAGCTTGGTTAGGTATGTGTTACCCCAAGTGGTTAAGCCATAAGTTAGAAAAAGATAAATTAAAGTATAGTAAAGTTGTATAAGAATTGTGGTGTTAACAAAATGACGAATTTTGGAGAGGATACAAATACTTCGTTTGATTTTCTTGGAAATATATGAGATATGATATTTCAAATTTAAATGGCAATCAATATGAATACCTAAATATTTGATGCATTACGTGTATATGTAATGCAGTGCTGCAGATAATTAAACTGGCTGTAGTACGTAGATTATAGAAAATGAAGAAAGACATTTTATGGATGAATATTTAATTTGTTGATTTGTATATAAGTTTAACTTTAGCTTTGAAAGCAGAAAAGCATTTTGCTTTCGTGTTTGGAGCGGAAGGGCATTACACTGTGCGCTTGTGTGTGTGTGTGTGTGTGCGTGTGTGTGCGTGCGTGCATAAATGACATCAGATGCAATCAATGCATGTTGCTATAAGGCAGTACTCGTAATGATTATTATTTAATAAAGGAAGCTCATTGTTTCACTCTGTCGACAATGGCTTTGCGTTAATTAGATATTCAGTTACCTGTTTTCCCATTTTTTGTTTCCATGCTGTGTCGTCTTCTTTATTATGTAGAGGCTGATCTCTTTTCTGGAAATTAATTTGTACGTTTTGCCGTCATCGCTATCTTTCATATATAGAGTTTTTAAAATCAAAAACAATCAAGCTAATATCAGAGGTAATACCTGCTAATTTGCCACAGTCCTCTATGACTATATCATTGATTTCACTTCAAGATACAGTTTCACGTAAATTGGCTGGACACGTAATAAACAAATTATAGCAACTTTTCAATTTTATACGAGTATCGAGGAACTACAAGAAGTTTATTTTCTGTTAACCCTATCTGGCCTTGGCTTTTTTGTTGTTCTTGGGCCCGGGGGCGGGGCGGGGGCAGAAAGTGCCCGCGGTCATTTTTCTAAAGAAGCATTAAAGTTATACCAACCAAACTTGGCATACTAATCAATTAGGGCGTTACCAGATGATCAATTATCTAATTAACCTTTTGTGACGTCATATGACGTCACAGGACGCCATTTTGGATTTCATGGCCGTCATCTTGGAGTTTTTCAAGAGTCCCATAAATCACCGAAAAAGGACAAACTATGTTTGAAAGCATTGAAAATACATTTGAAACGTACAAATTTATAATTACAATGCAAAAACAGTGAGAAAGTTTTTTGACAAAAATTCTGAAAAAATTTTCCAGACATGTCACTGAAAAATGTGGTTGCCGTGGCAACGGCTTCATTAATTGGGACAAAAACAGCACGTTACATTATTGCCCAATAAATTTTGGGAAAAGTCACCAAATGTTGTTGCCGGATCTACGACGGCTTCTGAGCTATAGTGGTTTGAAGTTGGCGCGTGCACTTTCTGCCCTCCCCCGCCCCCTCCCCTCCACCCCCGGGCCAGATACAGTTAATATTTAAATATATCAACAAGAATATCTTCTTATCATTTTTGCGCATCGAAAACTGTTCTTAATTCTCAAGTCGTTATCAAATGTTAAGTAGGTACCGTTGCAGACGGAGGTTTTGAAGACATAATTGAAGATTATTGCCAGATTTTCAACAAAGGATACATTACAGTTACTACAGTTATTCCTAAGTCACAACTATTTGTTGCATATCATTCAAATTGTTGCATAAGTTTAAGGAAACCGTACCGAGAAGTTGCCTTGAGTTATCAAGTCTGGTTGAGCATAAAAGAGATATCCCAGCGCCATTCCCACCAAATAGGGCGCTATGCGACAGTAGGGTTTGATATAGACCAGTGCGAAATATGATCCTTCTGCTCCGCTGAAAATATTTAGAAAATAATGTCTATATAAGAAAGTGAGCTGCAAATATTAATTCATGAAAACTAAATTCTCTCATAAATGTTCTTCGATGCAATCTGCAAACGAACCAATGTAAAAACCAAAAGTCAAAATTATCGAAAAACCATGCAATTTTGCAGTATGACGTCATTTTATCATTCTGATAACCATGAAAACTGGCAGATCAACTGCGACTAGCCTTAATTGAAAGATCTTCAAGCAATCAACAATCACGCAAAATCTTAAGATGAACGGATAAGGCATATTAAGAATCACTTTCATTTCTTTAAGACTTTTTTCCCCTGAAACAAAATTAAAAGTGGAACAAAATCCGCTACAAACTAACAGTTAGAGCTTCATACATCACAATGTTACTTTATTTTGTCCTCGCATAAAAATGTAAAAGTTTTTTTTTCTCTTATATCATTAATTGCTAGCATAGATTTAACACTGTAATTGTTTTTTTTATTTTTTTGAGATACAAAAAAAGATGTGAACACACGTTTCCGAGCTAATCAGGAGAAATTTCTATTGTTTGCTGGCCGCTATTAGTTGTTGAAACCATACACGAGTACACAAATGACAATTGCTTTGTGACTGTTTTAATTTTAAAATAGGTGCTCGTAAATATGTCGAATAAGTTGTTAATTACGAAATAGATTGAGCCTTAATTACCTTGCAGCCTCCTCTTCGGGAGAAAGAAAAAGTGTTAAATTGTAGTACGCGATAATTACAGCTGTGGTTATGAAACTCGCAACTAGAAGGAAGCCCGTTACTGCTGCAAAACCAGTATGTTTAAACCTGGAAGAAAACAAGAAAAAACCAAAAAGGCGATTTGTCCAGTTATTTGAACAGACCTAAAAGCACTGTGGTGCTCATATGGTGCTTTGAATGTAACGTCTCAAAGCAATTTACAGTAATTTGTGTGGCACCATTGGCTGCCATTACAGTATTACGCTCATCTTTTCGAGAAGTGCGTGGGTTCTTTGAAGTCTCAGATTGAATGTCGAGAGACCACACCAACGACTAAGCGTTCATGTCAACGGACGGTGTGGCGAGAGAAAGTTGCATAAAGTTCAACCCTTGACAAGGCCAGGGATTGAAATCGGGACCTCCCGGTTGGCAATGAAAGATAGGTAAGTTTTGCAAAGCTCTTGGCCATTTATGAATATTTAATGACTTCAGACTTTTAATCAACGCTTCTCCAAAACCATGTACATTTGAGACAAACCACTGCACGTGAAAAATGAGTAAGTGAAAAGGTACCAGTGTCCCGAGTGTAAAGAAAATCGGAGAGGTGCACTGTAAACTCATCTGCTTGGTTTTTACAAGAACACTATTTAAAATAGCCTATATAATTTTTTAAAAAAACTGAACACCATTTAGTCTTTTATAAAAGGCTGAAGAAGGATTTAGTATCTAAGCCGAAACGTTCCAGAATTTTTACAATTCTTACCCCACACCCTTTTAGGATTTTACACGTACAACAAGCCCAACAGCTCACATAGCATCTCCAATGCTCAACCTATAATTCTTGCACAAATTTACAGTTATTAATTATTATTGTTATTGTTATTATTATTATTATAAATCTGAACATAACAGATACACATCCAGCTTATTCTTACTGAGAATTAGGTGTGTTTGGTGAATACATATCTTATATATATATATATACTACATTTAGTGTAACTAGGTTCAATCTGCTGCAAAATTTGAAAGTGTTAGGTTGTGTGTTTGCTATTTCTTATAAACTCATTTGTTGCCCAAAAGTTCCTCTGGTAGGCAAAAATTGCTCAAGGTCGCTTTAGCGACTTCTTGAGCTGAAAAAGTGCTCATACGTTGCCACACACAATCTGCTAATGAGCTACCGCCAACCCTCAACTTTTTCTAGATATATGGGTGGAAAACGGGTAGGTATATTGACCGAACGGCAGTCTTGTCAAAAAGCAAAAATAATACAAGGAAAGGTTCGAATAGTGCTAGGGGGTTAACAACGCTACCCTCCCCCCCCCCTTCTCCT
>JANSTQ010168442.1:0-10282 GCA_026167885.1 Bergia puertoricense
ATGGAGGAGTATGATAAAGGTTTGATATTCGTGCGCGTAAAGCAACGTGTTATGTTATGTATAAAAGAGTATGATAACGGTTTGATATTCGTGCGCGTAAAGCAATGTGTTATGTATGGAGGAGTATGATAAAGGTTTGATATTCGTGTGTGTAAAGCAATGTGTTATGTATGGAGGAGTATGATAAAGGTTTGATATTCGTGCGCGTAAAGCAACGTGTTATGTTATGTATAAAAGAGTATGATAACGGTTTGATATTCGTGCGCGTAAAGCAACGTGTTGTGTATAAAAGAGTATGATAAAGGTTTGATATTCGTGTGCGTAAAGCAGTGTATTATGTATGGAGGAGTATGATAAAGGTTTGATATTCGTGTGCGTAAAGCAGTGTATTATGTATGGAGGAGTATGATGAAGGTTTGATATTCGTGTGCGTAAAGCAGTGTATTATGTATGGAGGAGTATGATGAAGGTTTGATATTCGTGCGCGTAAAGTAGTGTGTTATGTATGGAAGAGTATGAAAAGGGTTTGATATTCGTGTGCGTGAAGCAACGTGTTGTATATAAAAGAGTATGATGAAGATCGTGAACCCGTGTAGCTGGAGCCACGTATGGAATTCGAAGTAGTGCAGGAATTAAATTGTTCTCAGTTGGACTTGTTTTGTTTGTGTGTTTGACAATTAGGTAACTGTCTGTGTGTTTGGCATGTGCATCAGAGTTTCCTTGTGCAGAAATAAGTTTTTATGTACTTAGACGATGCGGAAGTATGTCCTTTTGGGATATGGCAAGAAATCTTTTACTTCTACCCCAGTAACGGCACGTTAGCGATCAGAAAGTTTGCCTGGAACAAGTTAGTTCCTTTTCACCAAGGAATTAGTCACAGGTTGGCCAAGCAGAAGTCGTAGTGTTTGATACACCATCTGCATTTAATGATTCCTTTGAGTTCATGATCACTAATTCGCTCCTTGTCTTCAAAACTAACCAAGAATTTAGGAGGCTTCCTTAATAAACTGCTTTGGTGTTGTAATCGTGTTTCATCTCTTCTTAGGTGCTGCAGATGAAAGCAGCGAAAAGCAGGACCACGAAAAGACTGGTGACGAGGAATCAGAGCAGATCCATGATCTTCCCAAGGATGATGACCAGGGAAATC
Source organism: Bergia puertoricense (assembly GCA_026167885.1). Classification (NCBI taxonomy): domain Eukaryota; kingdom Metazoa; phylum Cnidaria; class Anthozoa; order Zoantharia; family Parazoanthidae; genus Bergia; species Bergia puertoricense. Next base: position 1,148 of record JANSTQ010168442.1, read on the forward strand.
TGTCTGAAGAAGACGAGACAACTCAGCCTGAGCCCACAGATGGTCAGCAGCCACAGGATGCGGAGGAGACAGAGAAGTTGGACCTACCCGACGATCTTGATTTGGACGAAGAACAGGGCGATGCAGGGGACCTAAATCAGGGTAAGATGGTGTCTTGTTAATATGGTCGTAAGGAGTCCCACCAACCCTGAGTGTTCTTGAAAGTACTTGAATTTGAAAACAATTTGTAGACTTTCGATATTTTAGTTGTAATATAGTTTTACGTTCGTGCTAAAATTGCATGTTACAATTTGTGATCACCGTCTGCAAGGTCCCTTTAAAAGCCTGTCATTGTTAGTTTATCTTCGTTGTGTTATCTGCCAAGGTGACGCGATGATTGCTTAAAATGATAATGCCAACTCCATGTTTACACAGCTTTAATTTATTGAAATTTTGTACTTCCGTTATTGTTTGCTGCTGGTGTCAACCAGACTGCTGTTGTCAGCTTTGCTGAATCAGAGTTTTTCGCTAGTGCCGAGTTATTTCCATTTTGTACAATTATATTTTGTTATCTTTTGTAGAAAATATTAACATCACGATTGTCAATTTTCTTTAGATTAGCACATTACTTTCTTACACAATCATAAAACATGATAGAATAGAATTCACAAATAAGGTTCACATAATCCCTGTAGTTTGCTTTAGTTTATTCTCTTCACCACATCATACAGCTAAACAATTAAATACATTCTGTAGAGACTTTTTATAGTTTTGAGTTTCAAATGTAAAGCCTTCAGAATTTTGCGTTATAGAAATGAACGAAGAGGAAAAGGATGGCAATGAAGAAAGCGAGACTGTGGAGTCTGGGGACGAAGAAATGGAAGAAGCTGATGATGGAAAGACTGGGGAGAGTGAGGCTGATGCTGGTGATGATGAACAGGAAAGAGCTGATGACCGAAAAGAGGAGGGTGAAACAGAGGAGCCGGGCCCTGGGCATGAAGTAAGTTTGATGAGTATAATACCACGTGTATGATACCACTGCCGTGGACGTTGCCGAATTTTTATTACTGAAACCAACTGTGATTGGTGGAACATTTACTAGTCTAGTACAGAGATTGTAAGATACTCAGTGATGACCTGTTGTTGTAGGACGAGGAGATGCAGGCTGAGGATGATGAGGACTGGAGGACCCAACATGAGGCCAAGGTTCGGTTCCCTTTATTGGTACAACATTGGTACAACATTGTAAAGTTAAAGTTCCAGATCGGATGTCCGGCATTCTTTGCGCATTGTTTATATTTTGGTTTCATGAAGTCAGTAAAAGTAACTCCTTATAGTTCGACTTTAATGCTTGAACTTCGGTCAGTTAAAGTTTGTTTAGAATAATAGGTACTCTTTCTAGCTTACGATGAAACCAGATTTTAGATGACAATTTTTACGTACCGAAGACAAGTAGAGACGTGCGCAAAAGGTGCCGGACCCCTGAATTGGTCGTTTAAGATCGACAGTTATGAAAGAGTTGATTGAGCTTCATTCATTTCTTTAAATTTAAAATATCAGAGAATATAAAAACAGAAATCAACTGTGCCAAACTTACCGGACCTTTGATCTGTGAGTTAATGTTACATTTTGGCCCAGCCGTGTCTGTTGCATTGAAATCTTGTCAGTTGTTTTTCATTTTACGGAGTCATTTTGTTAAAATGTACGCAATTATGCAAGATATTAATCAGAATTAGTTGAAGGCCATCTTCATGTCTGTACTAACGAGTTCCTCTGAAGAAGGAGTTCCATTAGTTACATACTTCAGGTCAGTCTTGTCTGTTCTTGTGCTGGAAAAACATCGGAGAATACGACTACTCCACTCTGGAAACTTAATTATCAAACCTGAAAAAAATTGGAAACTCTTTCAAAAATAAAAAGTGAGAGATTAAGTACCCTAACTTTTATGCGAAATACAAAAACGTTGTTCCTTTGTTTTCAAGTTTGAAAGTGTTACATGGCTATTTTTTTATACTTTATGATATTAGTTATGTTACCGTTCTTGCAGACTGACGATGCTGTGGAGACAATAGAGGATCACGGGAAATCTGACTCCTCCACGCAGCAGACGGAGTCCATGGTAGATGAAGCCGCTGGTCAAACTGACCCCACGGATAGTAATGAAGATCGTGGTGTGGGTAGATCCCAGGCCCCAGAGAGCGAAGGGCATTCGGGAGAATCAACACAGATTACAGCATCATCAGCCGCTGAGGCAGGGAAGGTATGGAACCAGTTGTCACTTGGTCTCAATCTGGATTGTTGACAAACAACTGTTAAATTGTTCAGAATCAAACGAAATTTTTCCATCAAGCTTTGGTTTGAATTCATGATTTGTGCCTTGTGGGACTTCTTTTTCAGTTTTTACAGCCAAATGCTTGTTAAAAACCATAGAAGAGTATTTGTCTTTAAGATGTCGTATTCATGTGTAAGAGTTGTCTAACGCATTGGATCTAAAAATTTTAATTGTATCACCATACAGAACGTCGAGGTTACTTGGTATATTTGTTGTTTCCATTCGTAGTCACGACAGCGAAAAGATATGAACCGTTCAAGGTCAGAGCGAAGCTTGGGTTCAATGGACGAGACAACCCACAAGCGACTAAAAACGATGGATAATTCAGAATCCTCAACTGATGAGCAGGTAGAGTTAAGTTAGAGTTCCTTTGTTTTAGTTTAGTTTTGTTTAAAAACTATTGTACTTGAACAGTATGACTCAAGTAACATTTGATGGAAACAGCGCTTGTTCAAGTGAGCGAGAATTTGAGATAACCAGTTCTTATGTTCTTATACTCCCATTGTAGTTTTCACTAATACTGGGAGTATAAATTAGTAGTAAATTACTATACAGCAATTGGTCTTTTGAAAATGTCAGTGCTCAGTTCATTCGATATGGTGACCCTGATTTGTTGTCGTTCAGAACGAACCCAGGAAAACAGATATTTACCAGCATCTGGCAGATGACTACAAAGGACAGCACGATGCGCAGACTCTTGACAGTGCAACGGCTGAACAAGCTAGTCAACAGGAAGGCTCAACTTTTCCCGAACTGCAGAGTGACGAGGAGGAGAATGACGAAGAGATGACAGACACTTCACTGCTCTGGAGGGAACGTGAACAGAACGAGGTAATGACGTAATGAGTTCTGCCTGGCCTGGTCACTCAGTGGATCTACGGTAACCTCTCCAAACCGATAAAGTCAGTCTTTTCATTAGTCTTCGGAATAAAAAATGGCTGGAACTTTATCTCGTTTCTCGAAGAAACTACCTAGTTTCCCCAGGTCTGAAAATATATTGCGTATCGAGTGCTGGAGCTGAGTAAGATATGTAAAAAATGTTCAAGCAGATCCTCACTTTCCCGTGTTGTACAGTGATGGGCGATGGACTAAACTCGAAGTGAGGAAAGCTCCCTTAGCCAATATACCATAGTCCTAGTTGCGTTTCAATTTTCATAAAAAGTAACAGGAATTCAAGGCTTCGGACGAGAAAGCCTGAAGATTTGACCTAGAATCGGTACTTTTTCAGGGGTATTGAAGTGTTATTCTGAAATGAGTTGCACTATATGTCCAAGCAGACTAGCTGTGTCTACGAACTATCATATGAAATTTTTTTTTCTATTGACAAACAAGTTCTTTATCTTTTTCAAACTTCTTTTTTATCCTAAGTCTAATTCCTGTAACTAATTGCATCTTATTTTCCAAGGCGGAAAGAGCTGATCACCATCAGCAGGCTGCTCCGCCAGCATCGCAGGATACAGGTAACCCGGATGAGGTACAGACTGGAATGGAGCTGGACTCTGAGGAGGTGAACGATGGAACAAAGGAAACAGTAAGAACAGCAGAACGGACACGGAGCACTTACCACACATGTGATTCGTTAGTCCTTCTTGAGCAGCAGGTAAATTTGCATTTGTTACGTTAGTAAAAATAATTAAGATATCACCAACTGTCTACGTGAAAAGAAAATGAAACCTATTACTGCCCAATAAGAATTAATTAGCAAAATAATTAGTAAACTCAGACTTTTTATGATTACTTTAAATACTTTTGGCCCGTAAACTATTCAACAATCGTATGGAGCAGACAAAGAAAGTGTGATAATAGTACCATCAGTGTCCTTGTCCGGGCTGTACTTATAACCATGACTCCGGGGAGTTCTGTTTGGTTTGATGGCAGAGGTAGTTACCTACGTCGATATCAACCAGCCTCTTCACTTTCCCATGACAAAAGCTTTAATCAGGTAGTTACACGACTTGTTGAACCTTTCTTATTGTTTGGCAAACCAGTGCTTATTTCTCCTTTAAAATAAGCGTGACATGGGTCCTGTCCACATTATTTGAAATCGTTCTCAGATCAAATCAAGAGATATCTCGACCATTAATAAATTATCTTCTACACGAATGCAACCTTAGGTATCTGTCCTAACGAGTACATGAAAACTGCATGCATTTCAACAACAAAAAATTCACTTTGGAGAACGTTGCCGAAAATTCCCATTTTCGGTGTAATGTATATTTGTTTCTCATCCTTTCTAAAGTCAATATAACAAAATTTAGTTAAAGGGGAACTGATCCGTTGCAATTAAAACTTGCCTTGAAATAGTGAATTTGTTATTTAATATGTTTCTGTGAAATCGACCATCCATCTGCTCACTTTTTTATTTGTATTTTTTTCACTGCCTTTTCAGTTTTTGACCGTTTGATAAACAAATTTGGGTGATAGTGGAAAAGCGCATTGCGAAAGGGACTGGTGTTTGTCACATTTTATAAATTGGTTTTTAGGTTTCCGCGTCCTTCGACCCTGACAAACTGCGAGCTGATCTGGAACATCAACTAACCCAGTGGAGAGATCTCCAGCTGAGCATGCCCAGTGGAGAGGAGCAGGGTGTGGCACTAGCAGCATGGCATCAGTACGAGATGTTGACGTCAGGACTGGCTCAGGAACTGTGTGAGCAGCTGAGGCTGGTTCTGGAACCTTCTCTTGCGACAAAACTAAAGTAAGTAACTCGGTACGAACGTACGTTCACAGAACTATCGTAAGTGGCTCGGAAGGAGGGGCATTATATTGGATCTTTGTTTAGTTTATTAACTTCGTGATCAATACTCTACCGTGGGCTGTCACTGCCACAATATCAATCACAATTATCATAAATAATGTGCACTTTATTCTACTCTGGAATAATAACAACAACAATAATGTTAATATTAAAAGAAATACAAGTGAATTTCCTTGAGGGTGGCACATGACAGTGAAAACTGAAAAACCAGTGGCCCTCGAATCAAAATGATGTCAGATTAGTCTGTTTTTGTCTGTGAAAAATAACTTGTTATTAACTTGTTTGAGTATTCAAGCGCTCTACCATGCTGACAAGGCATCTTTTGTCTTGTTCAGGGGGGACTACCGCACGGGTAAGCGTCTGAACATGAGGAAAGTGATCCCGTACATCGCCAGCCAGTTCAGGAAGGACAAGATCTGGCTCAGGAGGACCAAGCCCAGCAAGCGGCAGTACCAAATCATGATGGCCGTGGACGACTCCTCCAGTATGGCTGACAACCACTCCAAACAGGTGACCTTTTGATATCAGTAACTACCCGCTAGAGTCACTTGGAAGTCCAGGTTGGAATTCATATCAAATACACGCAGTGGTCGAGTGGTTAGCGTGTCTGACTCGTAACTTAAAGGTCGTGAGTTCGAACCCCGGCCTGACCACTGTGTTGTGTCCTTGAGCAAGACACTTTAATCGACTTGCTCCAGTTGACTCAGCTGTGTAAATGAGTACCAGCTTCTGCTGGGAGCTAACCTGCATGGATTAGTGTCCTGTCCAGGGGGAAGTCACGGGCTCTCGTCGCTTAACACTACGGAAACTAAAGATAAGAGTCGGCCTTATGAGCCAATTGGCTTGGAAAAGGATTTAGCTTTTTAACACCTGACGTCCAATCTTTGATCTCTAGTGCAAGTGCTCTTTCTTCATAATGAGACAAAGCTTACATTTTACATAAAGTAAAACATAAAACTCTTTTAGAATCCTCTCTGTTGATCTCCCACTCCCCCTCCCGCAATACTTGATCGTCCTTTTTATGTTCTTTGTTCATGGTTGGACGTGGACTACAGACTGTAAACTAACACTGTATAAGAGACGTCTCAGTGTCTCTATAGACAGGAGACCTCCTCTCTCCTCTTCATCTTTATGTCAGTACAATCTTTTTTTCTATTTTCGAGAGAATGGACGAACATTTCATGCAATCACCTTCTTTGAGTTAAAGATGGGAACCTTACAGTCAGTGTAAGCCCACAGACAGCAGACGCTCAGTAGCAAAGTAGCTCGACAGACATCTTTACAGGATGCTTTTTGCAATCGTATAAAAACTCATGTACCATGACATACCGTTGTATGTACAACAGTGTTTTTCGCTGAAGGCTTGTGTATTTTCCGTTTTAGTTGGCGTTCGAATCCCTGGCTGTGATCAGTAACGCGCTCACAAGACTGGAGGCGGGCGAGATCGGAGTGTGCAGGTAAAAACCCCCGTCCTTACCTCAGGCCTAGTTTACAATATACCGCGTAGGATTTTATGCCGACACACAGACTGTTCCGAACACAACGTTACAGTGTAAACAGGTACAGTTTTTCACGGCCCCAAACCTCTCACATGTGACATATCCGCTATGGTTTTTATGACGGCACGAAAACTATCTGGTATAGTGTAAACGAGCCTTTACCCCTACCCTCCTTTACCACGGGAAGTTATTTTAAAAATGTTTTGCTTGATTTTCGTCAATTGTTTATAGTAGTTCAAAAGATGACGTTAGTTGTTTAATTTGCCGGAATTCAGAACAAATCAAGGAAAGTTAGTTTGCAGTGTTACGCGCTCGCACAAAGCGTGATTCGTGCCGGTTAGTGCAGGTGAACAGAAAATAAATCGTTACAGAAACAGCAAAGAAGAGTAGAGAATTTATTTTGTTTCCCTGGCTGTTCAATTCTGATGTCAAACCAAATAAAACCCTGACTTAGTTATAGGAATACTTCGCAGAATTACAGAGACTGGATAAAAATTAACGATCCTAAACAGCATTTTTTAACGGCAAGTCAATTCACTATTATATTTGAGATTGTGTAAAGGTTAATAAAAGAACATATTATCTTCGCATGATAGCAAAAGCTGTCAAGGCCGAGTGCTGAGTTTTCCTTTGAAATCAAATGTTTTGGCAGTTCTTGCTGTCGTACGATAATAAATGGTGATATTGGATTTATTGACCCTGAAGATACTGAATTTATTGACCTTGAGGATATTGGGTTTATTAACTTTGGGGATATTTAATAAGATGACATTGGAGGTATTTGATTTATTGACTTTGTGGGGTATTTGATTCATTGACTTTGGGAATATTTGATTTATTGACCTCGCTGCTTGTTCTTCTCCCCTTATTTAGCTTCGGGGAGTCAGTGCAGCTCGTTCATCCGTTCCACGAGCAATTCACTGATCAATCAGGAGCCAGAATTCTTCAGCAGTTCACATTCGCACAGAAGAAGACTAAAGTTGCCCAAGTAAAGATGATTTACATCTTTTTGTTTTATCACTGTGTGTACCCAATTGTTTTTCAAAGTTTTTGAGAAGTTACACCGACTAGTTTTTCTTTCACTTCCGTTTAACGTTCCTCTGGTCTCATAACGTTTCTCCCGTTGTGTTATTAGAGACTTTTGAATCTGACACGAGTACGACTTCTTGGTATGACCAAATTCGTGACAGGAGTTAGCAAAAAAGGTTGTCAGGTCCAAATGTCGTCGCCATCCTCTCGTTTCTACTAGAATTGTCCGAAAATCTCGTAGTCAACGTAACGAGTTCAGAAGATGAGTAGCCGTAGTTCTGTTCAAATCTAAAGGTCTCTATTGACATCTTGTTCATACAACTTGTTACTGACGTTCGTTTTTCTTTCTTTCCCTTTACAGTCAACGGAAGTTACTCAAGAAGCGTACTCGAAAGATCTTACTCTAGTTTGCAAGATTATGTCGAAAACAGTTCTGGAAAACTTTTGAACGAGCGAGTTTGCTATGGTTGCTCCCGTCACCAAATCTTTTATTTACCTTCAAAAAGCTCTCATTGAAAACTCCATGAAAAACAAAATAACCTCGAAATATGTTCCAACTAATAATGCATGATTTATTTTGCGGGTTTTTTCATTTTTTCCACCGAGGCAATCATTTGTTACTTGAAATCTATAATGAAGACCCTCGCTATACGTTCTTATATGCTTCCTGTGCCTCTGTTACTCTGATATTCTCTCTTTTCAGTTTTTCTCTTCTGGCACTTCCTTCAAGCTCGTAAAGGTTTTTTTTCACTGTGTGTTTTCTTCCACTTGCCGTGTCCTCTGTAGTTAGCTAACTTTCCTTGTTTAAATATCTCTTTTATCCCTTAAAACCTCAACCCCTGTGTCGTCAAAATGTGCAAAGCAAACCAGGTTTGTCTGAGAATACCTATTTGCCCCTTAGCTACTTGAGACGTGTTCAGGTTTGATGTTGTCTGCCCGATCTCATCTTCAAACCGGAGTGAGGATTGGAGCCGAGATATCCCAGCTGCTGCTGATCGTGTCGGACGGAAGGGGGATTTTCCTTGAAGGAATGGAGGTAAGTTCGCTGCTTTACCTTGCTACGTTCCGTGTTTCATTTTGCAGAGGTAATCGGGATCAATGGAAAAATAATCTCCAGTTATTTGTAGGGCCCTACTGAAAAAAGATAGGTTCCCTCATTAAATATTATAATTCTTATTACTATTGCTATTACTATTACTATTGCTATTGCTATTGCTATTGCTATTGCTATTGCTATTGTTATTGCTATTGCTATTACTATTACTATTGCTATTACTGTTACTATTACTATTGCTATTGCTATTGCTATTGTTATTGCTATTGCTATTACTATTACTATTATTATTGCTATTACTATTACTATTGCTATTGCTATTGCTATTACTATTACTATTGCTATTGCTATTACTATTACTATTGCTATTACTATTACTGTTGCTATTGCTATTGCTATTACTATTGCTATTGCTATTACTATTACTATTGCTATTGCTATTACTATTGCTATTACTATTACTATTGCTATTGCTATTACTATT
>JANSTQ010168508.1:0-10280 GCA_026167885.1 Bergia puertoricense
ATAGAATATTCTTTTAAACCAGTTTTCAATCTGCAACTTTCACTCTCAACTGAAACGAGTTTCATTATTTCTTATTTTTGTTTTTGTTTTTGCTTTCTTTGTGCTTCTGCGTTTAATTTTTATTATGTCTTTTTGACTTTCTTTGTGTATTGTTATTTGTTAGTGTTCTCACTTTGTATGCGCCCGTGCTTGTAAATGTATCAAGTTGTTAAAAAAATTTGTAAAAAGGAGAAGAAAAAAAATCAATAAATTGCAAAAAAAAAAAATTAAAAATAAATAAAATAAATAAATAAATAAATATTGCTGTTTATAAATCGATATAAATCAAATATAACACTGGGCATGCGTTTTTTAAACAACGGCAGTGTAGCTCGAACCACACATCTGTAAGCGTTATCCTTCGGGGACGTTTCATGACTTCGGGTAAGTCGTGCAAACGTAAAACCAATCTTGAGACTTTTTCCTTACATGACCGAAGTTACTCAGATACAAGTGAATCCAAAGCCCCTACCCCCTGCGAAAGGTTCCACAATTAGATTTCTACCTATACCACATATCTACCCCGTGTCTCTGGAGTGAGAGGACTGCGGATTTACATCGACTAGTCAGTGCATACTCTTTATCTTATACAAACTGATCAGATTAATTTGTAGCTGTTACCGTTACCATCTGGCTACCAGACAATATGCAAATATCCCGATTTATTTTATCCGTTTCCTTATGACAAACTAAAACATACCTCTTGTTAAGATGCCATTGTCGCGATAAAACTGTAGACACGATTCAAACTCCTCATGGGAATATGGAGGTACGTTTACAGCCTCGTGTGGCCCTACCACTGCTACTCCTTCCTGAAAAACATTCATTCATCCATTCATACATTCATTCATTTGTTCGTTCATTCGTTCGTTCATTATTTTATACCCTGATGACAGTCTTTCCTGTCATCTGTTCGTTCTGGAGCAAAAGCCAGAGTGACAGAAGTTTGTTTCTAGGAACTAGCATGACTGGAGGTCTGTGAGAGGGAAAAAAAATTTAAAACACATCTTACGTTCATGCTTTGAAAACTATTGATCAGTGCGGAATAGTTAAAAAAAAAGTTTTTGAAATGGTTTTCAAAACTTGAAATTGAGGCCCGGTTCCTCAGTAACATCCTATATCTATTATTAAGTGTTTTTCCATACCGCTGGAATCGAATAAATGGTTCCAAACGCACATTTGACATCTTAATGGTGCAGCTTATAGTGATATTTACAGTAGCTGACATTATATACGATGGCAGTTACCTCTCTAATCAGATCTTTGACTTCAGTAGACTTGATGTGACTTCGTTCTATTCCTGTACGTGAAAGGGCAAACACCATAGCTCCATGTGTCTGAGATGGAAAACATATACATTCGGTCAAAGTGATAAACATTCAAAGTGGTTTTAATACTACATTCAAGCGGACAAGTCTCCTTATGGGTATGATATATGCTTTCTCTACAGCTTTAAAGATGCTTCTCCCTTGTCCCAATAATGTCGCTTAAAAAATGTATTCTTCGATTTTGTGTAACTATATGTTTTCTTAGACTTAACATTCTAGCCATAGTTTATATTTGCGATATATGCTTGTAGAATAAATTTTAGTCTGCAGTACTGTAATTGGTAATTTTCTATTTCATTGCATTGCATTGCATTGCATTGCATTGCATTGTATTGTATTGTATTGTATTGTATTGTATTGTATTGTATTGTATTGTATTGTATTGTGGCTACTTTGGAAACCTTCCGCAGGGAAACTAACAAATCCTAAATTCCTGAACAACTTAAGAGTTTATTTAGTACGTCATTTCTGAACGCAATATAGTGTACAGGGTTCCCTTAGTAACAAATGCAAAATATGCGGTTGTATGGAGTAGCGTTTCCGACCGTAATTTTGTTATTAATTTTGATACGGATTGTAACTTCACTTACGAAGAAAACTGACTTAATTTCCTTTTCCTTATGTGAACTATACATTATGTCGGATCCACAATCGTTAAGTTGACATTTAGGTCTAAAAACCCGACACAAGTCCAGAATTAACTCTTACAGTAGGTTGATAGAAGAGACAAAAGCCATAGACTATTCCCCAAATAAACCAACACTCCACTATAGACTGGAGTACAACGAGATCAACTGACTGATAGATGCTCCACTGAAGCTAGAAGCGCTCCGAGAGAAAATAAATTTCTGTCACAATCATGTGAAATTAGTGTCATGAAAACGTCTCAAACTCATTTGCATATGTACACTTTAAAATAAAAAAACAAGCAGTTTCTTCGCGAAAAAGGAAAAAAATGATATTTTTTGTAGCCGATCTGATGTGTTGCCACGGAAACGGATCGAATCACAAAACCATCGTCACTTATCGACTCCCCTGGTGATATTTTCCAACTGTACCAAATTTGGGTTAATCAGATATTAACACTGAGACGAGATGTCATGTTGTAGCACAGGTACTCGAACATTTTATAACTGTGTTCATTTTATCTTAAAATAGCTCAAGTATTGGTACGAACGATCAGAGTCTGTAAACTCAATAGCTTTGTATAATTGCGAATTTCTTTGTCCCTTCAACTCTGCTGGCGTTTATATCTTATTCCTATTTTTTTTTTTTTTACCAGTCACACCTTATACCTAAACTAAAACCCATATTAGGACCTCTCAAGTGATATTCCCTTCTCAATTCCAACTATCTTTCTGAATAAAAACGATTTCTAGCAAAAGCACAAAGATAATTACCAAACAAAGAAACAAAACCAAAGCATTCTTTAAAAAGCTCTTCGAAGAAGCTATTAAGAAACAAACCCATGATAGTGATATTAAGCGAGAAAACGAGTTATAAAATATTACGAAAAACCACGATTCCTGAATCGAATATGCTTCCTTCCTTCTTATGCTCTAGTTACTTACCAAGCCCACGGTTGGGTCAAGAAGCTTGGTAAAATGACGAACAAGACTCAGACTGCTGGGACTCACCTAGATACAAATAAAGAGAGCACTTGCATATTTACAGATTAAGAGTTGGATTATAATTAAACTCTACACGAATCAGTTATTTCTGAATATCAAACAACAGCACTATTTTTTATAGCTTTGGCCAAACGTAGTGGCAAACTTTATACAAGTCGCCTTTAAACTTGAATCTGAGCTTGCAGCTAGGACTTGTCATGTGTGACTGAACGGGCTCTTTTGCAAGTCAGATAAAACGAGACAAATTCGCAGCGCGTTCAAATAGTCCATGCAAGTCAACGCAAGTCCACGCACTGAGTCCACGCATACCTATAACAGTCGACGCACGTCCATGCAAGTCAACGCACGTCCATGCAAATCAGTGCAACTCCATGCAAGTCAACGTAAGTCCATGCAGGTCCACGCATGCCCATAACAGTCAACCCACGTCCATACAAGTCAACGTAAGTCCATGCAAGTCAACGCAAGTTCATGCAGGTCCACGCATGCCCATAACAGTCAACCCACGTCCATACAAGTCAACGCAAGTCCATGCAAACCAGTACAAATTCATGCAAGTCAACACAAGTCCATGCAAATAAGTGCAAATCCATGCAAGTCAACGCATGTCCATACCAGTCACACGAACGTCCACGCAAGTCAACGAACGTCCATGCATGTCCATGCAAGTCAACGCAAGTTCATGTAAATCAACGTAAGTCCATGAAAGTCAACGCAAGTTCATACAAGTCCACGCATGCCCATAACAGTCAACCCACGTCCATACAAATCAACGGACGTCCATACAAGTTAACACAAGTTCATGCAAACCAGTACAAATCCATGCAAGTCAACACAAGTCCATCCAAATCAGTGCAAATCCATACAAATCAACGTAAGTACATGCAAGTCAACGCATGTCCATGCATGTCCATGCAAGTCAACGCAAGTTCATGCAAGTCAACGCAAGTTCATGCAAGTCAATGTAAGTACATGCAAGTCTACGTATATCCATGCGAGTCACACGAACGTCCATGCAAGTCGACGCATGTCAATGTAAGTCAACGAAAGTTCACGCATGTCCAAACAAGTCGACGCAAGTCAACACAAGAACAGACACTGAGTTCGTGGACAAACCGAACGCAAATTGTACGCGTTACAAACGTGTGTTGAGTTCCATCGACTTGCGAGTCCATTTTGCCAAGAAATGCACAAATTTTATGAATCCTAATGACGACCAGTTACTGTTAGAAACGACTTGTACAGTTTCAGATTCAGTTGAAATAACACTTCTGATAGTTTTTCCCATTGTTCACCAAAAATAATATTATAATTGCTTGTGAAAACATACCTGGTCTTTTAGGTGAAGATATTAGTTTAATCTTCAAACTAAGGCCTCCCCGACAAAAAGTTGGCACCACAATGAATGAAAAGGCGGCTAAACACTGCACAACGTTCACCTACCCATTTTTGTGTGGCATCTTTGAAAGATGTTTTCCTAAAAAATCCATTGAATTCGTCCACAGCAAACAGCACTTTAAGCCTGATTATCAGCCAAGATTCAAAGTGATAACAAATATTAGTGACTAAAACACAGCTCTGAGCTACAACAGTCGATTGAACGCTGTTAATTTTTCTTAACTTTAAGAGACTGTGTAGGTTCGGGTTAAACGTTTTGATCAGGGTTCCGGCACCCTTTGCGCGCATCTTCAGTTTTGCTTTGTTGAAAACTTTCAGTAGGTACATGAAAAAATTGTCATATAAAATCGAGGTTCATCGCATACTAGCGAGTACTGAATATTCAAAACGACCCTCAACTTAAGTTTAACTATTAATGCTGGATAACAGCGAGTGATTTATAAAACCAACTGTAGAACAAAAAAAGCGCAAGGAATGCCTGATATTCGATCTGGGCCCTTAAATAGAACAAAGTACAAGCATTCAAGTTGATCAGTTTCTTAACTATTCGCGTGTATGTTAGAAAGGCTGCCCTATTCTCCAACAAGCCTGTAGGCAGGGAGAGTGCACGGGGTGCGCAGGCACCACCCCCCCTCCCCCCATGGCCGCGTTTACTATAAGAAATAATATTTTTTGTCCAAAAAGTCCTTTTACTTAACCTGTGAAACAATCTCTATAATCTACATGGTAAATATAATCTAAAGATTTTCCCCCCAAAAAATTATACCCCTGAGTCCGATATGATGTTGGCTCGCACCCTCCAAAGAAAATTCCTGCCTACGGGCTTGTCCAATGAGGGTAAATACAAATGAAAAAGTATATAACATATAGTGTCATTTTCACCGAAGTGGTATCAAAACGGTCTAAACAACATCTTAATGCTGTTTTTGAAAAAAGTTCTTAATCAAAATTTTTACCTTGTCTAAACATAAAATTAAAAGACCTGTTTGATGATGTATTCCGTGGAAGGAAGGGATAAGAAAGAAGAAAGAAGAGATACGATTCTTACATCAGTGTATAGAAAAACAAGGACGAAAAACAAAGATACAAGAGCAAATTAACAAAAGTTAGCTTACCTTTCCTGATACTTTATTTCCTTCAGTAGGACACCAACTGCATCAGTGGCAAAATTCGGTCTCTTTAGACCCTGTTAAGTAAATATACAGCACTGTTTAGCAACGTTACGATTGTATATTAAGTGCATATGTTCAAGATTTGCTTAAAATTGATTAATGACGGAGTGTTAACTTTGAAAGAACATTGAGGCTCAGATTTGCCTAAATATTAAGATCAAGTTAAAATTAAAAATAAATAAATAAATAAAAAAGATCAAGTTAAAAAACAATAATCCAATGTTCAAACTCTCTCAGATTCATAAAAAACTTATTGGCTAGGGCAGTTAATTTACCTGATCTATAAAATAATGAACAGGCTCAGCCTCAAATAAAGGATACGGGACTTAAAAATGCGTGCATGAGGTATTTATGAAACAAAATATAAAACAGCAAACAAAATGAGGTGCAGTTTACAAATTATAATGAAACCTGACCTGGTCAATTACTTTGGCTAGTGGCTCCCCTGACACTGTGCTCTCTCTTTTGCCCCACATGTATTTGTTGGTTGTCTTCATCTACAATTTTAATTACATTGAGAAAATATCATGACACATGATCAACAAGACTAATCCAGCCATATAAAGTAACACTATGAGGTTAGCGTAGCTGGTAAGATCTCCAACTGCTAACCAGAAGGTCCCGGGTTTGATCCCCGGCCTGGTTGAGGGTTGAACTTTGTGCAACTTTCTTTTGCCACACCGTCCGCAGACAGGGACGTTAAGCTGTTGGTCTAGTCTCTCAACGTTCTACTGGGGGACTTAAAAGATCCCACACACTTCTCGAAAAGAGTAGGGTCAGGTAATCCCGGTGTTGCGGTCTGTTAACTGAGGGCACAACTTAATGTCTCAGACAGAAACATTGTGAACCACTAATAGCGGTCTGGCTAAGACCCTCAACCACTGAACCATATACTTGTTGTGAACAGGTAGCTGAAAAGCCCTGCGGGGAGCACCTGTATATATATGTATATAAATATATATGTACTGTGTGCCGGCACTTTTTCATGAAATTGTGTGCCCACCTCTGCAGTCGTTGTGTACAGCTTTGCATGCAGTGATGCAGAGGGTGGCCACACTTATTGAATCAAATGCATGCATTATTGCATGCAATGTTGCAATGTGTGTCCAGGCCTCAACTGCTTTGGTACTTTTATTTTAGGCTGTGATTTTAAAGTTGGGCCGGATGGTGGTGTAACACACTTCCATATCGCAAAAGGTTGGAGTAATTAATGCACATCACAATCAAACTCGTGTGTGTGAGCTTGGCTCAGTTGGTAAGATCTCTGACTGCCAAGTGGGAGGTGCCAGGATAAATCCCTGGCCTTGCTCAGGGTTGAATATTTGTGCAGCCTTCCTTTCACCACACCATCCATGGACAGGGACGTTTAGCTGTTGGTCTAGTCTCTTGTCATTCTAGTTGGGGTCTTAAAAGAACCACACACTTCATCAATAAGAGTGGGGTTGCTACTGGGTGTTGTGGTCTGTCCTGTCCTGGTTGCAGGGGGCATTTATCCGCAGAAATATTGTAAACTGCATGGCAGCAATTTGCGCCTGTAAAATGCAATCCTGTCTTCAAGTCCCCCAACACCACTGTAAAGCCCCAACAATTCAGCCTCTGGCTGCAATTGGGGTTAAAGTCGACCACCACACTTACTTGTTCACATCCAGATGCACAAGTAACTAGTTCCACATACCAGTATTAATTACAACAAAATTTTATAAGTAAAAGTTACACAATGTAATGTTTGCATTACTCAACTCCAGCTGCCCATAAGAACCTTGTGATCATTTCTCAGGTAGATGTACTAATGGCATCAACTGGTTTCAGTATTTCTTTACTATTTTTCAGTTTATCTTTTATTTTTTGGTTTTAATATATCTGGGTGCTTCACTGTTTTGGAGGTTCCAATGTGTGACAAAGCTCAAGATCTCTGTACATCAGAGTTTATAATTCAATTTTTGTGGGTCTAAATTATATCAAGTCTGTATCCTATAAATTGTATTTATTAATGCACCAAGCTGTTCCACGAGTCTCAGTACACAAGTAACACAAGGTTAAGGTATATATGGATTTTACAGGTTTTCCAGGTTTTAAATGTTTTCTGGGTTTTTCCAGGTTTTTATGGCCAAATTTGTATTAATGGGAAAACCTGGAAAACCTGGCAGAAATCCCGGAAACTTTCCAAGTTTTTGCAAGGTTTTGAACCCAGAAAAACCCAGAATTTCCAGGTTCTGGATGCAAGGGTAAGTGCACTCTTCTTTATACAGGCCCATAGCCAGGAATTTTAGTGGGGGGGAGGGGGGTGCGAGCTGACATTATAGCGGACTCGGGGGTATAACTTTATGGAAGGAAATTTTTCCATTAACACCTGAGATTGTATTTGCCATGTAGATTATAGAGACTGTTTCACAGTTTAAGTAAAAAGATTTTTTTGTAAAAAGTTATTTTTTCTTATAGTAAACTTTATTTATTAACTGAGCAGACGGCTGTGGACCTTCATGGCCATGGGGGGTGCCTGCACACCCCCCCATCCTTGCCTACGGGCCTGAACAACAATGTCTATCAGTTTACACACCTCAGCTAAGAAGTTACTGTTAACTCTCCTGAACAACTGAAGCCATTTTGATGCTTGTTCTGCCTGGTCAAACCTCCCTGGGTGGTATGTCGACATTTGGAGTGGAGCCTTGCTGTGCACCCAGCTAAAAACTAAACAAAGAAATAGCCATTCATTCACACAATACTGAACATTCAGAGGTTAGCTGTGGCATTTATCTAATACAGAAGAATTGAGTTTGCATGTTATGTTTGTCCAGAAACATTCAGTCAAAATATGATTACACAACCGAGTGAAGATGTTATAAAAGTTTTTCATCTTCAGTGGTCTGGGTCACTTTTCTTAAAATAAAACAAATTTCACTGAATAAAATGACTCTGTTTTTTATTTTTGTCAAAAATATTCAAAAGTGTGCAACAGTTAAGTTAAAGTGTTTGGAAGCTTCCATTTTGGCTCTGTCTGGTTGAGTCATGGATTGGAAACTATTGTGTTTGTTAGAAAGAAGTCAACTTTCATGAATCCAAACTTAATTTTTCAATTTTTTTCTAAATTCTCTTCACTCAGCTTCAAATTTTTCTTCAGCTACAAATTTCTACAGACAAAGTTGCTGAACTAGAATGAGACCTTCCAAAGTTTTATTCTAAGGGGAATTCTTCATCTTGACACCAACTTTGGGGACATTTTGTAATTCTATTTCCATAAATGTTACCGTGATTCCCTTTTCAGTATAGCAAGTGGTGGTACCAGCACAACATTCTAACAAATTATATAGAAGGTTCCATTGAATGCTTTCTCACATACTTTATATGAAACAATGCCCTTTGGTATCCATATACATGTACTGTATCTACAGGAGCAGGCGTACGTAGCTCAGTTGGTTAGTGCACGGCCTTCAGAGCTGGAGGTCCCTAGTTCAATTCCCAGTGACCCCAATGTCTGCTTCGAATTTCCTCTGATCCATGTAGCTGTAGCTTTAAATACCCATAAAACACAGCACTGACAGAAGAAGGGGGTAAAGTGCACACCGTTGGCTTCCATTGATACCAGCCCTAGAGCTGACGGAACTACTGACGTTAAATAAGGGCCACCTTTACCCTTTACATAGAATTCTATAAACCTTAAACATCGTAAAATTACCAGTATCATACACATTCCTATTGACCAACAACAACTAAATAAGTTCTGTAAAGACTGGATCAAGCAAGAACAGGAGTTGATAAAGTTCTCTTGCTTTAGACTCTTAGATTACCAACTTTTTCATACCCGAATGTTCATGAGAGTTACACTGTAGGTTTGTGCTGTGACTCTTAACCAATGGTCTATTAATTACACTAACTGTCCTTATTTGATCACGAACTGGGAGTTATATAAAACTCTAGCCCAACTCTCATCCATCAACTCTCTCATGCAATTGATCCAGGCCTTGCTCATTTACTCACCACTTGGCACTAGAAGGAGTAACCATCCAGTTGACAGACAGTAATGAATAACATGCGACATTGAGAGTGTTTTGCCACAACCATCAGGGCCATCTGGTATTTTGGTGGGTTGGATGTTGATGTCAAAGAAACAACACACAACATATTTCATGAATCATTCTAGCTGGTATCCCTTCTTGAAAAGAAGAAAGGATATGAATTCTACAATGGCATACCATATTATAATTCATATTTCAAATTAATAGAAACGAAGAGTATCAGGCTGTCTATTAGAACATAATTATTCAACAATAAAAACTTTAGCCACCTGCTTCATTCAGCCATGTACTACATTCAACAAACCTTTGTCTATCTAGTTCAATAACTTGGGACCCAGGCCTGTTCGCTAGAACCTGGGTTAGCTGCCAACCTGGGTCAGGTTTCCAACTTGGAGAAGAGTCGACCAGTTCTCATACTGATACATGTATCTACAAGCATTTACATGAACTCAAAGAGGTCTTGCATTAACACCTAATTAACTGTTTAGTTCAGACTCGTCAAATTCGAGTGTTATAACCATTAAAAGGCATTGCTAACACAACATTTACAGACGTGTATGGACTGATGTTGAATTTGCAACGTTTGTTTGAGGATGGCTTGACTTTCATTGTATTAATATACCTGGTTTGCTCCCATCCCAGTTTCATGTAAACAGAAAAACTTTAACATTTTAATCCTGGAGAAGGGGGGGAGGGGGG
>JANSTQ010168541.1:0-20267 GCA_026167885.1 Bergia puertoricense
TTAATTCTGTAATCACTGTTGTTGGGAACCAATCAGATTGCAGGAATCACCAGTGATTTCAAAATGGATATAATTAAGGATTTAATTACACGGATTAAAGAGAAATACATGGTAAATCAGCCAATCGGAGCCCAGTATTTTTATAGGTGTGGTATTATGAAGAGAAAAATGCAATGGTCCTTTCGTAGTTTGCATTTAAGTTTAAACAATTGTTTAAATGTCACTGTAAGCTGTATCAATTGAGTATCTTTAAGAATTGTTTTTGGTCAAACGTCAAACAAATCGAAGACAAACTTGAAATAAATTGTGCGATGGTGAATTGGAACTGACGAAAATAAGCCGCAAAATTCTGAGTATATCGAGTAGCTGCTAATAGCTTTAGAAAAAACATCAAAGATTCCGTATGTATCTTACTAATTGCTTTAAATCACATTTCATTAATTTGTTTATCACTCATATGTCACGTTGCAAAGCTGAACACACACAGACCCAGACGCCAGGTATCAACTTCATATGGCCTTAAAGTTTACCAGGGAGGTAGTCTAGGTTAGTTTTTAGTCTTGTGAAGTACTTATAAAATGTACCGAGGCTAAATTTTTACTCGTTTAAAACACGATTCAATGAAAATTTTCTTAAAAGCATTTTTTCTCAGCAAAGCTTTAGGTGTAGTGTTAATCAGCCAGACGTGGCGCGAACTAGGAATAAAGCAATTAAAAGCTACGAACTTAATGTGTTTTGTTTATTCATATGAATGGCGTGGACACTATATACTAATATTGTTTAAATTATTAAGTTCCAACAGGCGGCAGCGAGTTTAATTAACTCTATGCTTTCGAGCTGATGCACCATCATAAGATATCACAAAAATCGCCAGCTTTATAAATAACTAAATTGGTCCCAGAGTCGTCATTGAACAAGATATACATTATACCAAGCAGTAAGACCAACTATCAGATTTTGTTATATCCATCAATGCAAACATCAAACAACACCATATGTTGAATATACAGGATATTTAGAGATTTGAATGCTTAACAACAGAGAAGATCATAATTTATTTTTGTCAAATCTGTCCTTACCACGTCCTTAAAATTTCTAGAATCACAAGCAAAGATTTCCCAGGGTTGGCAGACTTTTAAGATATATAATTCCCTTTCACATATAAAAATGTGTTCTCATCTAAGGCCGTGTTTTGGTGTTTGTTCAGACTGATTTTAATAATACTAAATGATAATTTTACTTAACAGCCCGTGAGAAAACAGGCTATGTTCCCCTTGACTTCTGCGTTCAGAATTTCTCACGGCAAGATACAAATTTGCGATAAAAGGATAACTGACTTCAAATATATCTTGACAACCATATGAGAAGGCTGTGAATTTTCAATAATATTTTGGAATTTGTAGTTTGTTTCTTCGGACGAGACAGAAGAAATACGACGTACCATCCACATCAAAGTTTACTTTATTACGAGGCAGGTTTGTAGACAGAAAAGGCAAGATTCTGATTTTTTCATTATTCGCTTCAAAATCGACATATATGTTCTGATATTCCAGAACGCTTTGCGTCTATAAGATATGTGGCAAGAGTTAATCATGACGTTGTACAATTTATCATTATACAGCAGTATTTTGCGTAAGACTTACTTGTCATAGAGACAAGAATAACAGAATGGTTTTGAGAATAATCGGGAGAACATTTTCTTTGAACTGTGCAAAAATATTTTTGGCGAGAAATTCGAGAACAGCGTCTGAAAGTGTAGTTGGACTGCAAAGATGACAAGTTTGCCGAGGCATTGTTTTCTTCTACTGCCGAGTACGCATCTTCCATATTCAATCTGATTTTGTTCTACTTTTCTGGTTTTCTTTCGTTTTTCCAGGTTCTTTTCACTTGCTCATATTAGTCCTCGTTTTATTCGTTATAAATTTATAATCAGGGCTCAAAGCCGACGATGTCAAACAAACAAAATCTGATTTCAAATAGATTTTATACGCAAGAGTCTTCCTCTTTTCTATCAAATCTGATGAGAAAACGTACATCATTTTAATGTAAAACAATACATTTTTGTGGGTTTTGTCTTTCTCTATTTCAATATTACATTTGTTTAGAATTTTTGTGTAGTAGTATCAATTACTGCATTCTGTTTTATGCTCTTGATTTAACGTCTAATCTTTGAAAGTTGAACAGCAAAAAAAAACACATGTGCATGCATATATCTACAAAGTTTGTTACAGGCTATATTTACATACAATTGATCGGTGAACTACGGAAAAGAAGTGTATTTGTCAGTCGAAAATAAGTAACTTAGTAAGTACTGTATCTGAAGCGTGTTGAACAAATCGAGATAGCCAGTCTCTGTTCTTTTATTTTGTTTTAATCACCGTTCTCGCCGAAAAGGGTTGGAACTGAAAACCTAATTCATCCACAACACTCAAAACTTCTACCCATCCATCTTAAAAACGCTTTTTCGCATGAAGATGTTTGGTGAGCAACTTTGATGTTCACAAATAACAAATAACAAATGTCTAATCATGCCATTTTTACTCCCCCAATTTTTTTCTCTTCTGGCAAATCATCATTTTATTATTAACATCGTGTATGAGACAAGAATGAGTAGGTCATAAGCCTATTTTCCGTTCTGTTCATTGTAATAAATGTATTCGTTATTGTTGGAAAGCGCAGCTCAGTTTCTCGGTATGTCAAATTTACTTTATTATAAAAACCAAAAGAAATTGAACAGGCCGCAATTTTTGTTCGACTGTATAACAATGGTCAAATGGTTGATTGATGGATCGGAAGTTATATCAGTTTATTTCGAAATGAGTTGTATGATATCCTAAGTTATAGTTGCATGTTCAGATGGGAAATTTTTGATTCGTTTGTCACTGTTATCGACAGAATTCGCTCTATTTTATCATTCAAAAAATAAAGCCCTCTCCCGTGTGTTTCTTTTTGATACCATGCAGCGACTCTTTTAATACAACTCGGAAAATTAATTAGTTTATATATGGGTTTATCATCAACTTGTTAGCTTGAGTTCATCCTGTACACGATATTTCATTTATTCCATTTATAGTTTTCGCTGACAGTTTTGCACAATTTGATGGTTTTGGAAAAAGAAGAGCATAAACTATTCTCTGTTTCTTCTTGTTGAAATAATGTTTGAACGAATTATTTAGTATATCGGCAGATCTCAATAAGTTTAAAAGAAATAGGGAGTGGCGAATGAAATTATAATCTTCGAGTGGCTGTGACTAAAACAAAAATTTCGTTCCAACTCTCTTGAAGACTGATTTGTACTTTTGGGTTATGTTGAAGCAGAAATCGATGAAAAGACAACAATTCAAACTTCTTCTAGATTCAATTTTCTGGGGCCTTCGATCTAAACACGGTTTTTTTCCGTCCCTTGTTACATTTAAATGAATCAACCAATTTGAATTTTTCCCACAGAGAAAGGTAGAAAACTCGGATTTGAAGTACCACCTGCCTACTTAGCTTGTGCATCTCTTTCTCATTAACACTTAGAGCGCATTATCAAACTCGATACATTTCATATCCTGTTATCGTGTTGAATCTGAAGTCGGCGAATCATAAAATTGGGTAAGATTAGTCAACATCGGTATATACTTCCTGTCTTCTCTGTTTATAGAACTAAAGAGTTTTTAATTCTAGAAGACCGTCAAGAAGAAAAACACGTTCGAGGACAACCTGAACGAAACGAAAATGAAATACAAAAATTTGCCTTTAGCTTATCGTTCACTAACTGTATCCTTTATAATATTTTAGATTTTATTTAATAAAACAAACTGCCAGTTTCAACACAAAAGTGAAGACTGACTTTTTGCGATTTATTGAAATGTTATTGAATAAGTACCAAATACCGACAACTTAAAATCAATACCAACTAATTGCAACACATTTCAATTTCAAATTTTATTTTACAAGATTTTAATCTATTAAGTCTACCGAGAATTAAAAAACTCCCGTGAAGATATTCAAAACAGTCCTTTGTTAAATTTTGCAACTCAAACTTGGCTGAAGTAATTGAGTACTCTGATGATAAAACGCAGTTCCTTTTGCGACAAAGAAATGTGTAATTTTGTTGATTAGTTTTCCACAGCGTTGTATATAATTGATGGCCTGCCATACTACTGAAATGGAGCTATTCATTCTTTTCGCTAAATAACAGCAACTTCTTTAAAACAAGTTTTAGAAAATGTAAATAGTCTAATGTTTATATCTTTTCTTCTCGCAGGTCCGTTTGAAACAACTTTGTCTTTGCTCCCTAAAAGCATTTGATCCAAAAATAAAGCGAGTATAATGATCAAAGTAACGAAATAAGATACATAGTGTTCATTAATACGTGATAACCGTATTAGCATGCTATATATCTTGACCCTAAAACTAATGTACAAGATAACAACAGATATTCTCCTCGCCGCGGTCGGCTTCAAATCCGTCAAAGGGCTGATATCGAAACATATACAGTTGAATATATTTGAAATAAGAGATTTCGCTGTCTTTTAACTTTGTCAGATAACAGAAAAAGTGCTTATGAGAACAGCAAATCGTTCACATTACTGAGCTGGAAAATAGGAGTTTGTAGTTGTACTCCGTTCTTTTGTGTCGTTACAATTGCATCAGTAAAACAAAGAAAGAAAAATTAAATTCTCTAAACTGCAGGAGCGGTAATTAAGTCATTAAGACTTCGATCACTTGTTTGGTAAACAGACTTTAGAGGTAAGCTTGTTTAAGATATCGGTTTGCTGCGGTTATGAAAAGCGAAATTTTGCCGAAAGAACTTTTTTCCATTGAAAAATTTTGAACGCTTTCATAGTGAAAAGCATGCTCCATTCGTTTCACACGTATCGGTTTTCATTATGCAGATATCGAAACTGATAACTTCGATATTTCGAAATAATTGGTAATAGAAATATCATTTGAAATCAAAATAAAGATTTCTTTGTGGAATTATTCTTGTTTTTAGACATTCACGACTCACAGTGGAATCGAAATTCGATCCGCGGACTGTTTAAACGGCTATACACGTGGCGAAAGCGTATTCCATTGCGTTTGCCTTTGTTAAGAAGTTGTTCAAAGTTTGATTTGAAGATAGAGAGCATACAGTACGTATTCAACCTGAGTGTATTCAGCTGTCAAGAGCTGCGAATTTCATGTTGAAACTCTAAATAGAGCTTCATTCATTTGTTTATTTATTTACTTGGCTGAGCTGTGTCTAACACTCAATAGAAGAATCGGCCACCAGCCAGCGAAGAACTTCAAGCACAAGGCCTCAAAGTTCTATTACTCTGAAAAAAAAAGTTTGAAATAGTTTGAGAAATAATAAAGTAAAAGGCTGCGCTCGAGTTTGGTGTTTTCTGGTTTATCACAGTGACCAGGTGTGACTTTCCCACGAAACTGCAATTTTTGAAAGCAGCTGTGTAGATCTAAACAAACAATTATTGATGAAGAATGTATTAATCGAACACTATAATAGTTTGTATCAAGGTTTCATTTGAAACATATTAGCATATCATTTCGAATCGTTGAACCAATTCACTTGCTTTATACGTTTAAACTAATCAGCGAAAAATACATCTTTTCACATCAGAAACACGCAAAGTTCTCGATAATGTCCATTTCGAGAAGGCCGAGAAGCAGAAAAAAAATGATACCCATCGTTTTCAAAGATCGAAGAGTGCTTATATATTGCTGTCATAAATTTTTGTTCCCATAAATAAATCTTATCACAGAGGAGTCTTGTGACAGGATGACAATCATAGAGAAACAATCGGGAGCAGTTCTTTACTGAAAACCTGAAAGTGTGTTTAAAACATTTGCGTAAATTTGAATTTCCTTATTTGATAAGAACATCTCTTTTGCCTTGCGTTATTGTAACTCTGTATAGAAATATGCTGAAAGTTGTGAAAAAGTCGGAACAAATATTTAAGTAACACCTTGGAATTTATTTTGATGAAAACTAGTTCACTAAAATATAATTAACTTATCGTGAGTCGCGCTCAATCCTTAGTATTCATTTGAATTCTTAATTTGTCTAGCAGAACCATGCCGAGAACGAAAGTTATTAATTGTATTCAGTAATAAAGCTATTTTCTTCTGTGTCTTTTAGTATCGGTGGAAAATCCCTTCCTAGATTAACGAAATTATTGCCTGGCTTTAACGTTTGAATGTTTTTTACTTTGCAGATCGATGTATCGTTCTGAAGAAAGCCTGTTATTCTGTCTTTAATGAACGTTAATTTTGAGCTAATTTTCGTCAACTTTTTCTTTTCCTATTTTACAATAGATCACAAACACAAATTTCCGTAATAATTCAGACATAGGTGTTATATTTTACCTAGTTTTAATTATTTTTTTTAGAATGGACGTAATTATCTCCGGCAACCACAGACCAATTAATTTACTATTTTGCGAGAGGTAATATCCCCGAGTTAACCATTGCTTTTGAATGACAAAAGAAAAACCAACTATGCCGCAATACTTTTTAGCAATTCAAAAAACACTCGTTTATCAGCAAAAACGATTCTAGTTAACAAAACATCTTTCTTAAGCCAACTTTTTTCAGTAAAATTACCATTCCACAAGTCGAAACTCAGTGAGAATGGAGAAAAAAATTAGAAAAGGGAGCGCGTCTTTACTCAAGGCAACATTACCGCAGCAAAAGAACAGAAAAGCAAGATAAGAGCTTTATAAATACGGTCACCTTTGCCCTTGCTATGAATGGTATAGTTTGTACATGGTGCATTTTAATTTCTTCTTCACAACTTCTCAGCAAGAAGTCCGAGGCTAAGTTAAATACAACACGTCCCGCTTCCTTACACCACTAAGAAACCAGATCAACCGGACTTACCAGTTTAAACAACCGTTCTAGAAATTTCACAACGAAATGTTGTTATTGTCTCCATATTTTTTTAGCCGCAAGGAGCAATTTTGAAGTTAGAATTTAAATATTAAAGGAAAAAGACAAAAGTAAGAAATAAACAAGAAATATGATAAAAGCAAAAACTGACGAAATGCGATACATATTTTATGAAGGTTTCGTCGCGACTACCCAATCTTTTTGATTCACAAAAAAATTGTCATGGAAGGGAAAATTGAAACCGAAGAATGAACGCATCTTTTAGAAAAGATCTTTGGCGAAAACGCTGTTCAGATATACAGTCTGGCGGTAGTGAACTGAGAGCCGAAAGTATGGGGTTAAAGAGAAAACTGCCTCGAAGGAGGGCAAACCGTTGGTTTTTATTAATAGTGGTACAAGTTATAACGAGCAAAACAAGGCAAGACTCCAACGCGTTTGATTTTGTCCCAAATTGTTCCTTAAACGTAAGGGTTTTTTCCGAAAGTCAGTAAATTCATTAAATATTCATTATTCGTGTGAATAAACAATAGCCGCAGTTAAGAGTTTGCGGAAAATAGATAGGAGGCATTATCAACTTAACAAACACATATTTCTAGTTTCATAAACACCAAACCAACATGATAGTATTTATTTTGGACGAATAAAATTTATTTCAAACGTTAAACTGTAATTTTAGCCAGTAAATCGTTCAGTTTAGCCAAAAATTGCGCATGCGCAGTTAACAAAAGCTTTATAGAGGGGATCTGCGGCTTTTTTTGGGTGTTTCTTAATTATCTCCCTCAAAAATATTTACCCAAGGTCTCAATGACCTACTTGTAGCAATACAACATAACTTTTTAGCAAATTTTTTTGGTTTTATTTTTTAGAAGGGGTGTTTCACTAAAATATTCTGCACAGATATGGCACGTTTTGAAGGAAGGCAACGGTTTTTGTTAAATTTTTATCATTTATTTGTTAAACGAGTCATTCTTCTAAGAGTGTAAAGTATAGAATAAGTTAATTTCTATACGACGTGCTCTTGTAAGAAACTTAAACGTGTCATCTCAGCTAATGAGGTCTAGCATGCTAGCTATTTTTGTGGTTGGCAAGTTGGTTAAAAAGCTTTTTAAAAGATACAGTCAATGTGTTGACATTATGCGAAAACAATACTTTAACTTCTCCATCCTTAATTAATCTTTCCCACTCCATAAACACTTTTCGTTAGAAATAATTTACTCCTGAAAGAATTCGAAGGTTCTTGTGAAAGCATGTCAGCACACTGTTTTCACTTTTTCATCGTTTTTTGTTATTAAAGGAAGTAGCATTCCATAGTACCAAATTTTCCAAAACATTTTATCGAATGACTCTATCTTATTATACATTCATGATTTATTTTTTAGCTCAGAAACATCTGCTTACTCTATTTAAATCTCTACAAACAAAAGAAATATAATTCACTACACGGCGTGGCTAGTCCTTTCAAAGAAATAGTAGAGTTGGGAGTTGGTCGTTTGATAAATCTTCCTCTCGAACGAGAGAAGTTTGCTGACGCCACATCGAGCTTCCAGTTGTAGTAAGAATGGAGATTAACAAAAAATTAAACGGTTATTCCGGGTGACTCACTAGGATTTAAATTGCATGCTTACCATGAATGAGGAAACAGGCTGACAATTGAAACAAAGATGTGTATGTTGGATGATTGATATCAGATAAGGCTGTTCTAATTCAGTCAGTTGAACACACAACGTCAAGGACAAACATACCAGTCTCATTCATCACTCAGGCTCCACAGGGAGAAAAACCACGAGCTATTTAATAAAAAAAATTGCTATTGATGTCATTACAGGTTGATTCCAATTGTGTAAATTATATGAGGAACGTGTGTTGGAAGAATACACGACCCATTTCCCATTAATTGCACTCCTCTCTAGCACAACTCCTGACAGCTGCGCCTTGTTTTTTGAACAATGCTCTATTTGCAGCTGGAAGGGAAGCGAAATTTTAGTCCTAGCAACGAAAAGTTTCTGCTTTATACAATGGAGTTCTATGACACAAGCAATTAGGTGAGTTTTTATATGTTAATCCTGTATATGCCTGTATATAACCAATATCAAAAGGCCACTACTCTCCTTTGATTTACTTCAAAGACCTGACACGTTTGGTCCAAAACAAAAACAACACCTCCATTACACAGGCGCACCACGTACCAGTAATCCTTGTGTGTTAAATAGTAAATTAAGCTGCATCTCAGCACAACATCACGGCATGTTGGATCTGAAGCTGTGTTCCTTGTTAATGTTCTCTGTCTTAACCCGTGCCACCGCCACAAGGCACGTGTGCAAACCCATCCCAGTACAGGATGGTCTGTTCACGTGCAGAACGTGCATGTATATTAACAGAAGCTGTTCTGTCCAATCCATGATGAATTATAGGCAGCAGACTCATGCATGAATCCCAACCTTAGAAAACACGACGTTTTCGACAATAATTCATAGATGTGCAAATATGACCCACGTGGATAGATTTGTAACAATCGATAAGGGACCAAATTTATAGCTTTTTTCCCTTACCCCACGTTTCCACTTAGGAGACCAGACATAAAGGAAGATATGATGCCAATGGTGCCAAGGTGTCTGTTTGTAAATCACATTGGTTGGTTAGCTTGCCATCTCACACATACATAAACATAGTATGCAGATTTTGAGATTTTCCAGCATAAGATGATTACTCCTTCTGGTGGAACATTTGAAGCAGTAATCTCAAAACAAAATCCGAACAACGGTACCACACCTCGAGCCTCAAGAAATTAAAGCATTATGGGGTAATCTTTGGAGTTTGTTTGTTTAAAATATTTCAAACTACACTCGACTTGTAATTTATTAATATTGCATTTGCCTTCAGTTTCACAGCCAGGTTATACAATAAACATAACCACTTTAATGGCCCCCCCTGTGTATTTAATATTATCCCATTGTGTTGTGCTGTGAAGAGTATTCACCAATTGAATGCATTAAGTGACCTGGCTCATCTACACCACCTTCCTACTTTGTTTTAAATGGCTGTGATCAAAGATTGACCACTGGTACAAACAATCACCATTCGATCTCACGATTTCACACTTTATTAAAGGACTTTTACAAAGAAACATTGATTGCCATGTCTCTTCGCGTCAATTTCAGGGCTCGTTTGTACAAAACTATTTACAAAGGCCAAACTTATTTACGGCTCCTTTTCAGCTCCGCTGTTAAAGTAATACTCTTTTTTTAACAGCAACATCAGAAGCACGTTAATTTACAACACCAAGCGCAAAACCTATTTATTTTTTGCAGCAAAATGTTCAAAAATGTTTAGCGATCCTTTCCTTCTGGCATATTTAAAAATAATCCTATCTCTGTTAAAATACAATTAATATTCCAGTTTAAACCCAGGTTCTTATATACAAATAGACCACAACAAAAACCTTAGAAAGACGTTGTGCAGTAGCCAACGCTTTTTACTCTAGGGTCCTCTGGGGTCCAGATTTTTGCTGTCATTGTTGAAGAGCTTGGTTTCTGCTTCTTGGAATCTGTCCATGAGAGCGAGTGACCTGTAAGTGGCGGGAGTCCGTATTCAGTTTGTGTCCCTGTTTTGAATAGAGAGACAACAAATGAGCAAAGGTAGCACGTTGTATTGGTGAATAAACAAGACAGGTTCTACTTTACAAATAGAAGTTACAAGTTTCCTCAGTAATGACAAGTTTAATAGGGGAAGTTTCTTTTCGTTCACCTGCGAACGTCAAATTTCTTTTCTTCGTAAATTAAAGACCGTGAAAGTACAAAACTTTCACGAAAACGTCACTTAAATATTTATTAACAGGAACAAAATCGAGTTATATATCCTACCCGTGATAAGGGAATATTCAATTAACCGGATATAAAAAACAAATTTTCTTACCAAAACCTCGGTGGCAAATCATAACTTTTCTTGGTTGATCGGAACAAGATGGCTGCAACGCCTGGTTGTGACTTATATCCGAGTGAATCATCTCTGTCAGAAAACCAATATAGCCAATAGCAAGACGAAGAGTATCCACTTTTGAAAGTCTTTTTTCATAAGGAAGGGTGGGTATGTGATGTCTTAGTCCTTCGAACGCTTCATTTATGCTTTGCATACGTTTTCGCTCCCTCATGTTGGCTGCATGTCTGGCAGCTAGTTGTTGTGTCGCAGATTTCTTTCTCCTTTTCCGTCGCAAAGCGTTCTTGTCATCTTCTCTCTCCGTACAGTAAGAGTATTGAGAAGAAATTGTACTATCATCATCGTCATCATGATCATCAAAAAGAGATCTTTTTAAGCTTTCCATCGCCACTTTTATCTGTGGGATTTCTCGACCGGGAATCAGGTAAAGCCGACAAGTCAACTGGCACGCGTTTATTAAGCCAACCATTTATAGCCACTTTTCCGTATCGTTTCTGCCAATCAGCTCGCAGAATTACAAAGCAATTATTTGACATGCGTCTTATCTGCAAGCTATTGTTCTTCAGTATCCCACGGACTTTTACGAAGTGACGGTCGTAGTCTTAATAAAACTGCATCAAAAGAAACAATGGGAAATAAACACTAAAACAGACGGAATAGCATTTAAAATCACCAAAACTTTGGTCCTCAAGAGAACTTCAATCTCAGCTCAAAAGGTCACCGCTGATATTACAGTTAAGTTCTGTAAACTGCAAACTTCAACATTTTCGTTTGACATCTCATCGACACGCTGCCAGAAAAAACCAAACCGATTTTCAACTTGAAAACTAACTGTTGTCACGTATTAAGATTTTAATAGTTACCTGATCGTTCGTTAAATGAACAGTAATTAGTAAATGTGGACAAAGTATTATTATGTAAAATGAAGCAGGACCAAACAATATTTCTCGACACTCAAAACAAAAATCGTTGCGTTTAAGGTTTCTGCTAAGAGTACAATGAGTTCACGTTTTAGAAACAATGAAAACAAAATACAACTGAGGCTGGAGGCACTTACCGTCAGAATGATCACAATAATATCTCCAAAAACACTAGGAAACTGTTTTTGTCTCTCACTCGCATGCAAAAAATAATTAACTAGGTGGCCGAAGAATTAAATACAGATTTTGTTTACAACTTGAAAGACTAAGGAAAGCTCTTGTGATTTGTTGTATTGTACAATGGTTTTGTTTCGTTTTCACTCCAAATTTAAAAAAATTGCCGATCGTACGATTTCTTAGAAAGCATAAATGCTGAAAATTTGTTGCTTTTATAGTAATAAACACAATTTGTGTGAAGGAAAAGTTATCTATACTGAATAAAAGGTTTGTTGTTAGAAGAGAGTAATCTACTAAACTGTTCACAGATATATATTTCTGGCATTTAGATAGGTGTTTCAAATTGGTTGTTTTGAAAAGGAAACCTACAAGCAACTACCTCAGCATTCGCCAAAGACAGATGTCAAGGGACATGGACGGTACTAAGTTGCAGAAGTGGCCAAGAAGAAAAGGCTAGCGCTTAAAATGTAAACAGAACACAAAAGATAGCAAATAGGCCAAGATTAGCTCATTGTCATATAAACAGTAGCAAGTGGTGTATAATAGGAGCACACTAAATTAAAACTATCTTTTCAAGTGCAATTTATATCAAACTGATTTTAATTAATTCTGAATTGAAAGTCGATGGACCCCCGCGCGGTCTTCTTAAATTAGAAACAAAAACAAAAAGAAATATAGTTATAAGCTCAGATGTAAATGAGTCCAGTGTTTACTTACTAAATTTGTGAATGTGCGCATATTAAATAAAATCTTCGAAGATATTATTTGTTCCTGTTTGTCTGTTTTCGCGGCTACAGTTGACAGATTGAATTAGAATTAATTCATGGAAATAACCTTTGCCAACTATCCGTGGAAAGTCTATGATACGAATGACCTCAAGCATCACCGACGGTTGGGATTTCTGTGACAGATGGTCCGAGTACAAATCTGCTGTCAAGAGATACGAGTAGCTATTACGTACATAATTCATAACTGTATAAAACTTCACAGAATTTTGGAAGATCATTTTCTTATGTAAGAGTAATCTAAAGAGACACAAAGTTAAGAAGTTCTTTTATTATTTTAAGACAACGTACAGAATTACGAAATACTTTTTTTTTTCTAAATTTAACACAACGCGCAGAATAAAATTCGACGTGTATGCTAAAATGTTGTTATTGAATAGATTTAATATTCCAAACAGTTATTCGACTTGGCAAATTGCGACAACTCTCGAAAGTACATATTCGCTTTTCCGCGCAATCTTGAGTGCAACGAAACGAGCTTGAACAACAGCTTGTGGCTTATCAATTTTGATTAATTTGATTGCATCAATATTTGCTTATTTCATCCTGCTTTTCTTCATCTTTTTCACAATACAGTACCCTGTGTTTTATAGACAGTAGAACGCAGTAGCCACTAAACTAAATTGAGCGGAACTGAACTAAACATAAGCAAGCTAAACTTGAATTGAACTAAATAGTAAAGTAAAGTAAAGTAAAGTAAATTGAAGTGAAGTGAAGTGAAGTGAAGTGAAGTAAAGTAAAGTAAAGTGAAGTGAAGCAAAGTAAAGTGAAGTGAAGTGAAGTGAAGTGAAGTAAAGTAAAGTAAAGTAGGCTAAACTAAATTCAGTCAAACTAAACTTAATTATAAATTTTCCCATTGGTAGAAGGAAATCTCAAACTTACTCGTCAACGTGTCATTTTGCTTTTCAGATTTTTATCTACAACTACATTATTATAGTAATGAAAACAAATATGAAAACCAAGAAAAAATAAATTGTTTTAAGAGGAATAACGCAGATCAACAGAACATTCCATTTTTTACTAACTCGGTAAAGCTCACTCATAAAGTATCCGCGATGAATAATTACTTCATATAATACTCTATTCATGCTCCGACTATTCCTGATTTTATATTTTATGTTGTCGTATATTCCTCTTCTAAAGGTTGTTGACGTTGGAGGTTAGTTCACACTTGAAACATTTCCAGTCTTATCCACACCGATATTGACCGTTGTCTGAACCATAAAGACGATTGATATATAAGCATAACGTACATGTCCATTGTAGACGGCAGGTTATCAAAACTATATAAACATGGTTTTGTAGGAACCCATACTAGGGAAAACAAACAAGGGTGCACAAAGTTATGTTGATCAACAAGGGTTGATATGGTATGTTTCTTGTCGTAGGGTTGGGTGTAACTGAAGCTGACGTTTCGAGCGTTAGCTTTTGGTCAGAGGAGACATAGACTAAACACCATAAATATGCACAAGGAACGCGGCCTCAGTTCATTTTGATCAACGTATGTTTTACAATTACATGCGTGAAACTAATCGAGCGACATAAAATAACTTGTGTCTAGAGAATATGTAAAATAAGAAAGAAAACCAATAATTTAAACTTTTTAACTGGTATAAAGTGGAATTTTTACACAAAGACAAGCAGTTTAAAGTTATGTGAAACCTAACGCCACAAAAAACTGTTAGTGTTTTGAAATTGAAAAATTAGTTTACACTCCAAATCAATTAAAATGCTCTTCAACAACCGTACTCATCAAAAGAAGTTATTTAGCAGTGAAATCTTGTTTAAGTAAAACATTTATGAACTGTTTGCAGAGACAAATACATTTTGAAGTTCTGGCAAGTTGTCTCGTTAACACGGACCAACAAAAGCATTGTGTTGATTTCCGATGTATAGTTCGGAGTAACAGTTTATTGGTTGCAAATAAAATGACAGATGTTCAGTGCACGAAACTTCATTAAAGTTTTTGAAAAGACAGGAACTTTCAATTAAGTTCTGTGCGGCATTAAGTATACATTCTAATAGATTCTGAATTATTTCTTATTTATTAATTAAAGTATTCTCAGTCTTCTTTGCCAACAAGAAGATACATGTAATAGCAAATAATTTGCTTGCTGGCTAGCCAGAGTTTACCAAGGGACAAATTTGACTTCAAAAACAATGCATGCGGGCCGTACAACTTAATGTTCGACGAAGCCGGTTTCTAACCCAAACGACGAACCGAGTTTATAAAAGGCTTAACTTATGAATAACAAATATATCAATTAAATCCATTGCTTTTCAAAAGAAAATGAACAATATAACCTCGGTAATAAATCTTTAAATAAATATGTCAAACCGTACATTTGTATACCTTTTACTGTTGGCAGAAAAGTATAATTGCAAACAGAGAAACGTTGGCTTTAATTTCTTAATTACTGTACTTCAATGCTGACTTAGGCCAGTATGCTCGGAGAAGAAACGCAGAAAGAAACCTGGGACATAACAGAAAGCCTTAATACAACATAACACACAAGAACACATCTATGTTATCTGTCGACTTTATTCACCGTCATAAACCCTTGGGGTAAACTAATTGAACATGTTCCAAAGCATTATTATCAAGACTTTATGTTTGATTTTTTATAGTTATTCAACATTTGAAGCTCTAGTTACATCGTATCCTTCAGACAAAGTTAAATAAAAAATATTTTAGTAGAGCAAGATACAGTGGTATAACTAACTTCAATTTCCTATCAAAATATCGTCATGTCTAACGAACTAGACGGGCTAAAGAAGACACAGGCCGAAAGAGTAACAAAACAAATTAACAAACTATTTGAAATTTCCTTTTTAGCAAAATGCAGGTAGTTGTCATAACTGACGATTGCTCCTAAACTCAGATAATTTAAGCCAGTTGTTTAAAAGAAAGTTTTTTCAGTTCTGTTCATGTTCGTGTTTATAGAATCATGGGTCTTTTGGTCAAACACACATGATTAAAGAATCATTTCCAACGCCAAAACACCAAATGAATTACCCGGGGAATGAAGTATGATATTCTATAAATAGCTTAATCAAGAAACTTGCCTGAATCTAAGTTCCCGCGAGAACAAATGTGCGTAAGTCGCTACTTTGCACTAATTGCTCTGGATGGACGGCGAAACCCTTGGGGGCTGGGAACGAAAACGATGGGAAATTCGATATTCAACTGTACACACACCAGACATTGAAAAGTTCGAAAACAATCACCAGTGAGACGGAAGGGTGGCTCAAGGGAGCAGGTAAAGTCTTGAGTTCCATCAGCTTCCTGCAGTGTTTAGTACCGCAATTGATTTCATTTTCGAAAAACGAATTCACGGTCGTAATTGGCAAATGGAAACATCAAAAAGGAAAGAGCTCCGAGTAAATTTGCTTCCTGTCTCACTTCCAGAAGCGGTTGCTGCCAAGTGATAATAATCTAGAACTAATTTAAATTATAGAAAAACCAAAAAAAGTTTGAATAATCTGTTTTATTGTGCTCTATCGTGGGAATAATACCCCGGGCGATTTTATAGCTGACCCCTTGCCGAGTTTCGCTAATTCTCAAAACATATTCAACAAAACGCAACCTCGCCGAAACGGGTAATCCTTTTATTGCAAAAAATACAAGCAACCAGAAATCTGTCAAGTCATGAAAGAGAAGTCATGAAAACAATATTGTTGGTGACTTTCTCAGGAGAAAATTTGACAAGACTGGTAAAAAAAAAATAAACCAACGTGACATGCAGCAGATTGTTATTTGATTTTGATATTAGTTAAAAGCGCTCTGTTTAACATGATTTGAGTTGTGGATGTATATCGCACGCCAATGATTATATAACAAAACGTGTTCTCGCTCTTTCTTGTTTACCCTCATTTCACTAAACTTTGATATAAAGACAGATCACCAACATCATAACTTTGCTTCACTGAATTGTAGGGAAAGGCGAAACTGCAAAGGTTTTTTAAAAGATGTGAAAGCTACTTCTAGTATTTGTTTGTGATGAAAACAATAAATGAATACTTTAAATGCATCGATTTTTGCTAAATTTACATGCAGATATTCTCATGGTTGCTAAAACAAGACGCGGCCATTTGAACAGTGTCGGTTTTTCTCAAATTAATGAATGGACCTTGATGCCCACTGATATTACAGAAGTGACAGTTAACAAATAACATTAGTATTAGACATTAGCAAAGGCATTATACATTAATAGCAAACGTAAAATTCAGAAAATGCCTTGATGAATATAATATACATTATTAGAGGGCAACCTTCTGTGGAGGGGACAACTAATACTTCGCAAGAAAATTGGAAACTAAGCAATTTCAGTGCCAATTGCGCGTAAGTCCACACAGAAATACATTTTAAAAGTACTAAAACAATCTGGCATGCTTTGCGAAGATACCGCAGGTATAAACTTTGGTTAAAAGATGATTTACGTCCTGATAAAAGAAGGAGATAATGTTGTTTAGAAATGACAAAGGCAGTTTTGTGGGTATGGGTCTAAAATGTTCTTAAACTTTGACGGAGCCTACAAAATATACCTACAATTGCAAAATTTCAAAAGCTCACTCCAAAAAAAAAAAAAAAAAAAATTAAAAATTAAAAATTTTAATTCCAATATTTCTTTTTTGTCATTGTTAATACATGTAATATTTTTAGTATTTATCAAAGAAGAGACATTCAGTTGAGCCGATAATAAAGCCATTATTATTATCATTTTTATTAATGTTATCATCATTATTGATCTTAACACAGAATTAGAACACGAGTACGTTTTGTGGAACGCGACCTAACAAGTTTGCAGGAATGTGTTTCAGTATTATAATCATACTTTATTCTCAATAATTATTCACGTTTTGGTCTAAACTTTCCTCTCTCCAGCCAAACTGCACCACCTTGTCTTCAGCCGGTCTGGGCTTCCAACCCAACATCCTATTTAAAATACTTATCAAAAAGTGATGATTTCTCAGTAGAGCTTATTGCTCAAAAACAGAAAACGTGAACAGAAAAGGGTTTTTGTAGACAGTTTGAAAACCCAACCCAAAGTGAAATTGCTTAGTAACAAAGTTGAGTGGAATTTTGTTTTGATAAATTTCAGAGGGAAACTTTTGATGACGGCACTGTTTACCGATGATCAGTTACTGATTTGCATTTTTTAAGGCAAAGTTATAGTTGTGTTTACAGTTGTAAGTTGACCAACTAGTATAAGCGGTTAGATACCGATGTACACAGTACTGTCACAGCGAAAACGAACACAGTGCTGAAACAGCGTTAGTATTGCCAATAGGCAATAATGTTACAGTGTTGACAATGGCAGTGCAGTGACAACAATGACAATGCGACGATGTGCCCAGTAGTGTGAGAACGATGGCAACTACAGCGATCACTGGTGTGATGAGAGCAATGGCAACTGAACACCCTGTGACGGCGATGTACGTACTAGTGTGATGAGAGCAATGGCAACTGAACACCCTGTGATGGCGGAGTACATACTAGTGTGACACCGATGGCAACTGAACATCCTGTGACGGCGATGTACGTACTAGTGTGATGAGAGCAATGACAACTGAACACCCTGTGACGGCGGAGTACATACTAGTGTGACAAAGATAGCAACTGAACACCCTGTGACGGCGGAATACATACTAGTGTGACAAAGATGGCAACTGAACACTCTGTGACGGCGGAGTACATACTAGTGTGACAAAGATGACAACTGAACACCCTGTGACGGCGGAGTACATACTAGTGTGACAAAGATGGCAACTGAACACCCTGTGACGGCGATGTACACACCAGTGTGACAAAGATGGCAACTGAACACTCTGTGACGGCGGAGTACATACTAGTGTGACAAAGATGGCAACTGAACACCCTGTGACGGCGGAGTACATACTAGTGTGACAAAGATAGCAACTGAACACCCTGTGACGGCGATATACACACCAGTGTGACAAAGATGGCAACTGAACACTCTGTGACGGCGGAGTACATACTAGTGTGACAAAGATGACAACTGAACACCCTGTGACGGCGGAGTACATACTAGTGTGACAAAGATGGCAACTGAACACTCTGTGACGGCGATGTACATACTAGTGCATGTGATGAGAGCGATGGCAACTGAATACCCTGTGACGGCGATGTACACACTAGTGTGACAAAGATGGCAACTGAACACCCTGTGACGGCGATGTACACACTAGTGTGACAAAGATGGCAACTGAACACTCTGTGACGGCGATGTACACACTAGTGTGACAAAGATGGCAACTGAACACCCTGTGACGGCGGAGTACATACTAGTGTGACAAAGATAGCAACTGAACACCCTGTGACGGCGATGTACACACTACTGAGTGTGATGAGAGCGATAGCAACTGAACACCCTGTGACAGCGATATTCACACTAGTATGATGAGAGCGGTGGCAACTGAACACCCTGTGACGGCGATGTACACACTACTGAGTGTGATGAGAGCGATAGCAACTGAACACCCTGTGACAGCGATATTCACACTAGTATGATGAGAGCGGTGGCAACTGAACACCCTGTGACAGCGATGTGCTTACTAGTGTGACAGTAATGGCAACTGACAACGCTGTCACAGCACGTACAGTAATGTTGTGGCGTTGTTATTCTCATCACTGTCACAGAGCTGTCGGTATAATCGCTATCACACTAATGTTGCTGTATCGCTGTCACACTGCTGTAACAACACAGATAATTACACTGATGATTGTCATGATGTAGTACACACTGCTATAACAAAACAGATAATTACACTGATGATTGTCATGATGTAGTACACACTGCTATAACAAAACAGACAATTACACTGATGATTGTCATGATATAGTACACACTGCTATAACAAAACAGATAATTACACTGATGATTGTCATGATGCAGTACGCACTGCTATAACAACACATAATTACACTGATGATTGTCATGATGCAGTACGCACTGCTATAACAACACAGATAATTACACTGATGATTGTCATGATGCAGTACTGTCACACACTACTACTAGGGACTTTAAGCAGCTGTGGCTACGGCTCAGACAACGCCTGTTGAAAACCAATTTTCTGGTGTTCTCTTTTCTTTCGTCTGCCAAACTAATGACAAGACAATTTGTATATCGACGATCACGTTCTCCAGATAAACTCAAATCAGTGTTTTCCACGTAATTTTGAACTCGACGGTGCTTTGTGCATGTTCACGTGCAGTGGATTGTCTTTCGTAATTAAGCCTTTTGTTTTGTGCCTTCCTCGTGGACGTAGCCCTACTGTCAGTTGTTACTACTGTTACTTTAGTAGTAACAGTAACAAGGTTTTTTTGGTATGATAAAACAAATCGTTCATATTGTCAAAGCATTGCTTTTACATATAACAAGTGACTATAAAAATATTAGTTGTTAATATTAATTTATGACAACAACGATAACGACAACGATAACGACAACGATAACGACAACGACAACAATAACAATAATAATAATAATAACAGTTATTATTATTTTATTGTTATTATTATTATTATTACGCCGGTTAGTGTGGATATCAT